>JAUELF010260368.1:0-33329 GCA_031471495.1 Clinocardium nuttallii | reverse complement strand
CTCTCTCTCTCTCTCTCTCTCTCTCTCTCTCTCTCTCTCTCTCTCTCTCTCTCTCTCTCTCTCTCTCTCTCGCAGATGCTTTATATTCAAGATTATTAGAACTTAATCAAATTATTGCGTCCACTCATATGGAATGTTTATAATAATTTCTTAACTGACTTCGCTATCTAATTCTGGGAATATACTTAGGACAAAAAGACATAAGAAGTTTTGTATCCGCCGAAACACCGCAACCAAATGGGACATTGAACAAATTAAGCACCAGGTGGAGCATAGGTTCTATTGGATGGCATGAGTTTAGTGCAGCAGGGATAGAAAAAATGGGCTTATCAGGACCTTGCGTGTCACTAGCCATGGAGAAGATATGTGAGGTGAAATAAACGACTGATACGTCTCAATGGCTTTCATTAAATACGAATGCTAATCATCAAAATAAGCCTTAATTATGAAATGTTCAGCCAATATCAAAACTGACCTTTATCATCATCAACGTTTTGGGACTTAACGACATATTCAACAGTGATTCAGTTATAGCACTGTTGCTCTTTCTTCTAGTGCATCTTTCGTGGCTTCTCGCACCTACACTTAACACAAAAATCTTCTCATCAATCTGGCTAGCTCTCCAATAAACTATTTAGCGCGTTGTTCGAATACAATTGACGCTAGTCACAATGACGTTAGCCAATTATTCATTGACAAGTATTGATATGGATGGACGAGCGTGGGTTCGAACTGTTCTCACTAGTTTCTCACTAGTTTAAACGTTACCGAATAGACCAGTTTAAATAGTCGGTCGAGTGACAGGATAAGCTTACATACAGTATTTGTTACATACCTCGGAAACGTCGCGCTACCTCGATCCGTCATTTAGAAGTTTTAAAGCTAATTACGTTTCAGATATAAGCAAATATATGATCGACAATACAATGTACTTCCTCACACTGACATGATTCAACTAAATAACACGTACCTGAACACATGGTTTCATATACGTTATTTCCGCGTGCATTTATGCGACAAACTCTATCACTTCTCTCTCTCCCCTTTCCCCTATATATATCTTTTTTATCGCGCAATCTCTCTCTCTCTCTCTGTCTCTGTCTCTCTGTCTCTCTCTCTCTCTCTCTCTCTCTCTCTCTCTCTCTCTCTGTCTCCCCCTCTCTCTCTCTCTCTCACCCCTCTCTCTCTATCTGTCTTTTTCTTCCGTAAAAACCAAATTTACACATATGTAACGAGCTCTGATAGGGTGATCTAGCTTCCTTTTCAACGATGATTATTTGTAATGTTTAAATAAAATGGACCCCCGGTTAAAATAAATAATAACCAAACGAATTAGACGTAATGAAACTTACTAAGACAGATACAAATAATAAAACTGAATACTCTTGTGATTTATGCCTGTTGGGAGTCCTTAATGAAGATGTGCACCGCTCTTATATAGGTAAGAGCGGTACACAGCTTTCAATATGCATTCAAAAGATTGCGCCAATGAAACTGTTCGAAAAACAGTGGATAATGCACAGCGGATCCTGTGTATTCCGGCGGTTGACACTCGCTGGCTAGAAATATGCCTCAAAGTCAATAAAGATAAATGGAAAGTTACCCTATTTCAATATGCAACACAAGTTAAAACACTAAAACTGTCAATACGTATTTAAATGTGGATGTATTTTCCCAATTTAAACGTCTAAAAGAGATTCAAAGTGACGACTTGGGTTGTGAAAGAATCAAACGAACGCCCACTCTCAACTCTGACAGCTTCCCATAATGCATTGCGATGACAACAACAACAACAATGTCTGCCAAAACAAAACCCATGCAAAATCGAGTCAGGTTTAAATGGAAATACATAACACACATACTATGACAACAGGTAAATACTTAATAAAATGAATGCTTGTACATTGCAAATACGGCAAGGTAAACTAAGACCTGTAATTCCAAAGCACAAACATTGAATCGGCGATTAATTGAGGTAAAACGTGTTCGGATAAAACTAGGTCAAGACTGACAACCAATGTAAATGAATAGCTGTAATATAAAATGAACATGTAATATTCGGGTCCTTACATTACCCCCTTCCTAGCATGACAAAGCTCCGACTGCCATGCTTATACTGAATTACGACTTAAGAAAACTATTCCTATGTAGAATTGAAAGTGTCCCTTTAAAGTGAAATAGCACTACCAAGCTGATTCTGCACCTTTAAAGGATACTTTTCCTAACGATTTTCATCAGAATTATGATTTTCATCAGAATTATGACCTCAAGTCAGACGTGTATTAATATCATTCATGAATCATCATTATAACAACAACCGCTTTTAAAACCTGAGCAAATAATTAAATACAAATTTGTTTACACTTTTGCCCAACTCTTGTAACTTTTGAAACTTCTGAAACATTCTATACTCATTGAAAACATTTGTATTTGTTGAAATACCAAGCCTGGTTGTCAGACAACTTTATTTTGGCTAAAATATTTTAGTACGACTTGTACTTTGCTTTAAGACTTAATTTTTTTTTATCCTTATATAAAATTGAAAGTGTTCCTTTAAAGTGAAGTAGCACTGCCAAAATGATTCTGCACCTTTAAAGGATACTTTCCCGAAAACGATGTCCATCAGGTCGATGACCTGACATGTAATTTATTGAGCTGCAGCCTCAGTTCAGGCACGTCTATTAATATCGAGCATGAATCATTATCATAACAATAACCACTTTAAAACTTTAGCAAATAATTAAACACACTGTTTCTTACACTTTTGCCTAACTCTGTTAACTTTTGAAACTTCATCATTGAAAACGTTTGTCTTTGTTAAAATGTGATGCCTTGTTCATCAGACAACTTTATTTATAAACTTGAAAGTGTTCCTTAAAGTGGAGAAACACTACCAAGTTGCTTCTGCACCTTAAAAGGACACTTTCGAAAACAATTTCCATCAGATTGATGACCTGACATGTAATTTATTGAGCTGCAGCCTCAGTTCAGATATATGTCTATTTATCCTTATTATAACAATAATTAGTTGTTTATAGAAAATGAACAACAGTTACTAATTTTAACAATTGTAGGAGCAAATTTTACCAAACATATATTTTCAGGGTATACAGAGTCACTGTCTATATATACCCTGCAAGTCATTTGTAGCTTTTAAACATTTAATCCTATGATATGTACATCACTGTCCTATAAGTCACTTTGTAATTGATATGCTGAGCATTGTCCACTCTAAATACTTAATGAAATGTTAATTACTTGCATAATGCAAGTTTAAAGTTACTTCAGTAGTAGTAAAGTCCTAATGAATAATTTAAATTAGCCATGAGGCTATGTACACTGTAAAATGTGAAAACTGTATCGTAAAGTTCGAAATTTAGTTACATCATTGTCTTAAAAGTGCTCACAGCGCGTAAATGGATTTTCTAGACATCTTGGATATGTAAGTTCGTTAGTAATTTGGTCTGGCATCTAGGTTCGTTAGTAAGGTATTCATCGACATCTGAGTAAGGTTTGTAAGTTAGTTTCATTGACATCTTGATAAGGTGTGTACGTTAGTTTCATCGACATCTGGATAAGGTTTGTACGTTAGTTTCATCGACATCTGGGTAATATTTGAAAGTAAGTTAGTTCATCAAAACCTGGATAAGGTTTGTAAGTTAGTTTGTAAGTAAGTTTCATTGACATCTGGATAAGGTTTGTACGTTAGTTTCATCAACATCTGGATAAGGTCTGTAGGTTAGTTTCATTGACATCTGGGTAAGATTTGTAAGTTAGTTTGTAAGTTAGTTTCATTGACATCTGGGTAATATTTGAAAGTAAGTTAGTTTCATCAAAAGCTGGATAAGGTTTGTAGGTTAGTTTGTAAGATAGTTTCAATGACATCTGGGTAAAGTTTTGTAAGTAAGTTTCATTGACATCTGAATAAGGTCTGTACGTTAGTTTCATCGACATCTGGATAAGGTATGTAGGTTAGTTTCATTGACATCTGGGTAAGGTTTGTAAGTTAGTTTGTAAGTTGGTTTCATTGACATCTGGATAAAGTTTGTAAGTTAGTTTCATCGAAACCTGGGTAAGGTTTGTAAGTAAGTTTCATTGACATCTGGATAGGATTTGTACGTTTCATTAAGTTTGTGGTAGTTATTTATTTATCGTCGTGTCTGAGATTTTAAGTTTAAATATTATGTTTTAGCGTCTATACCGTCTGTCCCAGTCCCTCCTCCTACTGTCCTGGTGGTTTGGTTTATGGTACTTTGTTTCTCTGGTATTTTCCTTTTGTTCCCTTGGCCTTTTCAAATCTTTTGTACCTTTTGATGTTTCCGCTGGTGTCATTTTTTCTTCCGTTTGGGCTGCTCCTCTACTGACCAATGTGTCACCCAGGTCTTTGACCACCTGAGCAAGCTGGTAAATAGAGGACTCCTGTTCTTCAGCACCCGAGTGTTCTCCTCCACTGCACTCTTAACTTCTTTCAGCAACTGCAGCTGCTCGACTGAGAAAGCGGACGAAACAGTCTCTGAACAAATGCTGCCTCCGTGCTGCACTTCTGGCTCTGGGTTTACGGCGAGCCGCTCATCCAGAGTTGGGGTGTTAAAGTAACTAGGCAGCACCTGTTTAAGGATGTTCTCGTCTTCCTCCTCAATCGAAAGGACGCCCTCACTGTTGCTTCTAGCTGCTGGTTCTTCAACTATCTGAGGTATGAGCTGTTGTAAAGGTAGCTGGTTCGGGACTAAAGTAGCAGTGGCGGAGTTCAGTATATGATGAAGTTGGATTATCAGAGGTGAGGTCAGCTGGATTGATGAAGATGTAGTCTGTGATGGCGTCCTGCAAAGTTGAGCAGAGTGCACAGGCCTCGAAACATGGAAAGGTGATTATGGCAGGCCTGTTGGGAAAGCCACCTCTAGAGCTGTGGTGAGTAGGTCACCTTTCCTCTTCCTAGACTAGACGCCCAATGCTTGAGTGACGCCTCCCCTGATAAAGCCACCAGGTCCTTGTCGGTAATGGAGTATGGCGACCTATTTTCCACTAACATCTCCTCTGAATTTTCAACATTCTTTTCCCTCAACATCACGGCATGTCTGGGGAATGAACGGACGTGGTCGACCAACTCCGTTTTTTGAAACATCGAAACAGGCACAGGGTGCAGTAAAATGGGACATCGTCGAGTCCTATATGCTGTTTCAGAATGTGGCCCATTACCCTGTACTTTGCCTCTATGTAGGTCCTATCATGTTTGTGGAGGCACCGTAGACACTGGTAGGCCCTTCTTTTGTTTTCATTTGTCGACGTGTTATCAGACATTTTCTGAAAAATACAAAATTTAGGCTGTTTGAGTGACTTCTTCTATTATCGGCCCCCAAGCATCATGACCTATCTGACTTTTGATTTTCTGAGCTGATCGGGAATTTCAGGCAAAAAACAAATACAAAACATTCCCTGTGACTGATCTATACTCTACAACTGTGACCTGCAGTTAATCTTGGAATTGTCTTTACTGTTGCATTGTTCAGACGAAAAAAAACAACCTCTCTCTTCTACCTTCTCTTTACCGATTATGTCTGCCCCATCTCAATACTATCTTACTCTTCATCTAACTTTCACGCTTAGCTTCCTCTCGTAAACCCACGCAATTACTTTTATCTACTCTCTGACACAACCAGCAACTCTACCTATTCTGACCCTTACTGCCTTTTTCTACGGTCACCTCTCACCAGTATTTACAGTCACTACCAGCATGAAATAATTCCTTACTTTCTATAGATCTTGGACATTTCTTAACTCCTTAAATTCAGTAAACAACTTTATCTATCCTTCTTATGACTATTTGACGTACTTTGACATGGGTATATAAACATCAACTTGCAAGTAACGAAATGCATAAATATATACATGGGTATCATCAAATCATAGTTTCACTTCAATAATCACTAAATCACAGCACTACCTTTTCATCATCTTTCTTTTGGCTCTAATTATCCAGCCTGGTGTGTTAAGTCCCTCATACAACTTGATTTTATCATGGTGGACTAACTTTTCCTTTCCCGTTTTGTCCATCTGAATCACAAAGTTAATATGGTTTATATTTTGCTTAATAATATAGGGCCCTCTATATGTTCTTTCCAGTTTACGCGTTACTCCTTTTTTGATGCCCTCTGACAAGAACCAGACCGCGTCTCCGATCTTGTAGTTATGATGGACTATTCTTGCGTCATATATTGTTTTGTTTCTTTGGGCTGCCACTTTCAGATGATCACGGGCAACAAAATGTGCATGTTGCATCTTAGACCTCAACTTGTCGACATAGTCTCCATAAGTCGTGACGTTAGTGCCTTTATAGATTGTAGTGCTTCCAAAGACTAGTTCTGAGGGTAATCTGACTTCTCTTCCCATGGTTAAAAGATTTGGAGTAAGGCCAGTACTCTTATTTGGGGTTGACATGTAAGCACTAGCTAAACAACCAAGGTTAAGATCCCATTCATTTTGTTCTCCGCAAAGGTAAGCTTTAATCATCCTAATTAAAGTTCGATTAAAGCGCTCAACTTGTCCATTACACTTTGGGTTTCGTGGGCTTGTTCTAGTTTTTCTAATTTGCAACATCCGGCACAACTCTCGGAATATCTTACTTTCATAATTTCTTCCTTGATCACTTAGTATTGATAGAGGACATCCCAACCTGGATATAAAGTCATTTAAAATTCTTGTGGCACATGTCTCCGCAGTTTGATCCGGAACCGCTAGTATTTCAACATACTTGGAGAAGTGGTCTGTCAGGACTAAAATATACCTATTTCCTCTGGGTGTAACTGGTAACGGCCCTATGTAGTCTGTCGATACGACATCCCCAGGTGCTCCAGCTTTAACTGTTCCTAATGGGACTTTGGGTTTTTTCACCGTTTTTTTTAATTGTAGCACAGGTGTCGCACTGCTTTAAATACAGTCTCACATCATTCTTCATCCCATACCAATAGAAACGCTGTAATAGCTTCTGGTACGTTTTTTTGCATCCTAAATGGCCAGCTATAAGTGAGTCATGAAATTGAAAAAGAAGCCCCTTTTTTTAATGATGCTGGTACTAAAAATTGGTTATGGCTTCCACATCCATTCTTCCTACTAAACTTCTTGAAAAGAGCACCGTTTAAAATCGTTAACGAATCCCATATGATCCAGTAATGTCTAGTAACAGGGCTTAATGCCAACATGTCGTTTGTGCTTGGTTTTATCCTGTCGACTTTTGCATTGTAGATTACCGATATATCGGGGTCATTCTCTTGAAGAAGGGATATTTCATCCAGGTTGCGGTTTCCTGCCCATGACCTTATATGCATGCTCTCTTCTACATCATCTGTAATGGTAGATGAACCGGGTTTGGGTTCAGAAATAGCCCGAATAATTTGTGTTGATGGTTGCGTGTCTCCTTTTCCCAGGCTGTTATTCTCGTCTTCTAAAAACTGTTTATCTTCAACAAGACTTGAATGTACCATATCTATGGCCCTTTTTACGCACTTTCTACATGGTCCACACTTCAACGGCTCACTCATATCCTCCAATGGACAGTCACAATCCTTTGGGTTGTCACATCGTGAAAGGGCGTCACAGTGCCCGTTTTTTCCCTGGTCTGTACTCTATTGAGAAGTCGTAGTGCGACAATATTTCTATTCATCTGGCAATTTTACCCCTGGGCTCTTTAAGCTTGTACAACCATATTAAGGCTTGGTGGTCACTCCTAACGACACATCTTCTCCCAATGAGGTATTGTCTGAAATACCCAATACAATACCGTATTGCCAGCAGTTCTTTCTCTGTTATACAGTAGTTGTTCTCTGCTTTGTTGAGTGTCCTACTTGCATAAGCTATTAGCCTCTCGCGCCCACTCTGTAATTGATGCAAAACTCCCCCAATTCCGGAATCGAATGCGTCTACATCAAGTATGAAGCTGCCCGCATTGTCTAAAGGGTATCCCATAATTTCAGAACCTATCAGCATTTTCTTTACTTTATCGAACGAATGTTGACAGGCATCGCACCACCTGAACTCTTTACCTTTCTTGATTAGTTCTACCATGGAACGTACTATCTTTGCGAAATCCCGTACAAATTTGCGGTAATAGGAACCTAGGGCCACAAATTGCTTAATTTGTTTTGGAGAAGTGGGCACGGGCCATGCATCTACCTTGGCTATGTTAACTGGGTTGGGTTTAATACCAGCGCTAGAGACAACATGTCCTAAAAAGGTCACCTCATCCTGTAACATCTCACATTTTTCTGGCCGAAGCTTTAACCCAGCAACTTGTAAGCGGTTGAGAACTTCTCTCACCCTGTTAATATGTTCGTCGGAATCTGTCCCAAAGACTATAATACCATCAATGTAAATAAGGCAAGTTTCCCATTGTAGACCTTGCAATATTAGTTCCATTATACGTTGAAATGTACTTGCGGCATTGTTTAGCCCGTAAGGCATCCGTTACATTTCGTAGTGTCCAAATTTGCAAACAAAGGCGCTTTTCGGTATGTCACTTTCTTTCAAAGGAATTTGGAAGTAGCCGCTTGTCAAGTCGAAAGTACTAAATAAGGTTGAGCCAGCGACGGCGTCAAGACAGTCCTGGACTCTGGGCAAAGGAAAACCATCTGGTCTAACTAGTGCATTGACTCTGCGGTAGTCGACACAAGGTCTTACACTACCATTTTTCTTTCGAACCAGGACAATCGGACTGGCCCAAGGTGATGTACTTTTCCTTATCACACCTTTTGCTAGCATATCTTCTATTGCCTTTTTCTCTTCTTTGGCATACGCCATTGGGACTCGTCTCGGAGGTTGTTTAACTGGTTCAGCATTGCAAGTGTTAATTGGGTGCTCTGCTAAATGTGTAAGGCCTATATCCCATTCATTTCTGGAAAACGCATTTTGAAAGTTATTCAATAATTCTGCTATTACCCCCTTTTCTCTACAATTCCTGTTCTTTGTTGACCTGTTGAACAGCTCAGACACATGTTTAGGTACTTCATTGCTTATGTTTGGGTTCATTACTTCGGATGCTTTTGGTACTTTGATTTTTGACTTTATGATTTCAACTCTTCTTATGGCTATATTATCAGTATTTTGTTCTGAATTTTCTTCTTCGACCAGAGTTGTTTGGATTTCGTCGATTTGCTCAGCATGAGCGATAACTGCGTCTTGATTAATTGTTACCGAAGTCGCGAACGGATTCAGCACCCGCACCTTGTTTGTTACGCTACTATTGATATCCACTAAAACAGTGGCCATTTGTAGGGGATATGTATCTTTAAAATGTTCTGTAGGTTCAATAATAAAATTTGAGTTTGCACAGGAATCATCACTCCCTGTTCTTTCCACATAAACATCGATCAAAGCCTCACTTTGCGGTGGAATAATTGTGTGATCAGCAACTGCTACTTTTCTTATACTGTTTTTCATCCCTATCTGTATACAAGGGATTTATTTTCCTCTTAGGATTATCTTTCCTTTGCTTAGAAGAATGTCAGCTGGGCCATGTTCATCATCCTGAAGTATGTCAATTCCCAACAAACCTTCGTCTTCTATGTCAGCGACTATCAGTTCTTTCTTAAGGTGGATTGGACCAATTTCGATGTTAAAGGTTGCTTTCCCCAGTTCTTTAAGTGGAATGCCACCCGCACCGGTTAAACATGCTGTTTAGTCAATGTGGGCCTCTTTTCTTGTGGTATGGTTCTGTAGGTCTTTTCTGAGAGAATTGTTTTTGTTGCCCCAGTGTCTGTTGTGAACATCATTCTTGTTCCTTCCACTGTGCCCTTAACATATACTCCGTCACTGAAAGGCTTTCTTCTGCGTATGATATATTGTTCTTTATGCAACCCTGTGTCTTTACTTTCTTGGCCAATTTCTTTACTTATTGGGGCTTCACCGCGGCCTGTCGGTTCAGCCCATTCTCGTTTAAAGCTTGATTATTACCATTTTGGAACTGGTTTTGTTGTGGATATTGGGATATTCCCCTTCTACTGCTGTAGTCGTTTTGCTTACTTAGGGGGCACTCTCTTGCGAAATGACCATATTGTTGGCAGTTGAAGCAATTTCTTCCTTGTTTGGTTGTTTGCCTGCTCTGTGACAATTGTTCAAATTTTGACAGGATTTGTTTGAGCATTTCTTCTGCACTTTGCTCTTTAATTGGTTCTTCATTTACAGGTTGGTCGGGACTTGTTGGTATTTTAATTCGACTTCCACTGTTTTCTCCTTTAGCCCTAGATCGTACCTGGCATACATATTCTTCATCTCCACTATCCCTTTCATCATCACTCTCGTCTGTGCTTCGCGCACTGCGCACGAATTTTTTCATTTTCTTTTCGTTATACGGGCTGCATCCATAATTTTGTCTTGTCTGAATAAAATTTACCACATGATACACAGCTTCATCGATATCACTAGGGTCTTTAACATACTCCACTTCGCATCGCACATCTTCATCTCGGAGTCCATCTAAAAATTTCCTAACCAAGTCTTCTCTTCTAGTTTGAGTATCCCTCCCCCTATGCCCCTTATCATACAGACGCTTAAGTTCAGCTGCAAATTCTTCTGTAGTTTCATTTTGTTTCTGGGTTCTTCTATTAAATTTGGCTGCGAAAGTTTTTGCAGTTTCTATTACTCTAAACCTGCAGTCTAACTCAATGGCTAAAGCTTCATAATCATTCAGGACGTCTCTTCTCAACTGCGTGAATATAAAATCACCCGCACTACCCTGTAGTTTTGGAAGAAGCTCGTCCAGCTTATCTTCTGTCGTCCAGCCATGCCTTTCTGCTACAGCTTCAAAGCGGTTGATCCATACCCTCCAATCTTCCTTTCCATAAAAAGCTGGTATCTTGATCTGACTACGGTTATGATGGGAATCTCTCCTTGGTCTGGTTCGCATCCTGCTATTAGAATGACTTAAATCACATTGATAGGAGTCTGGATTGATATTTCCTACAGGGTGTGTGGGTATTTCAGGGGTTTGTTGATGACATGCCTGGTTTTGAAATACCACTGATCTCCTTCTAGGAACATGGTCTACGTCTATCCGCTCTCTGAATCTACACTCTGAGGGGTGTTGCTGCTGCACTGTTTGTGGAGATCTTTCAACATTTGTAAAATGTTGTCCCGGGCAACTGTCGTTGTAATTATGTTCGACATTCGGGTGCTGCTGAACAGTTGGTTGAGCCAAAGTTGTATTTCTTCCCATTGTATGGCTATTCAGATTACCTAAAATCTCAGCTACACCTTATAGAACTCCTGTCATTTGACTTTGCATCTCAACCATCTTTCTGATGTATGCAGCCATGTTAAAGGTTTCAGAGTTTGTTTGTTTTAAATGGGTATCAGCTAGGCCTAAATCAATATGAGATCTAGTTTTATAGAGGCAATTTTCATTGTTTATTAAAGATGGATGCTGATCTGGCTCTGCACAAGTTGAGGGCTTGAAAAATATTTCATTCTCCTGTTCTGAATCTGTTTCTGACATCTTTGTGTTGGGTCTTGATCGCAAGGGATAAAATTAAATCCCACACCACTGTCAACCATAAATATGTAACGAGCTCTGATAGGGTGAACTAGCTTCTTTTCCAAGGATGTTTCTTTGTAAAGTTTAAATAAAATGGACTCCCGGTTAAAATAAATAATAACTAAACAAATGACTAAGGTTTAACTTTTCTTTTAAATAAATACTTTTCTCCTCTATAACGAATAACATGTATTAGACTTAAGAAACTTACTATAATGACAGATAAAAATAATGAAATTGAATAATCTTGTGATCATTGCCTGATGGGAGTCCTTGATGAAGTTGTGCACCACTCTTATATAGGCAAGAGCAGTGCACAGCTCTCAATGTGCATTCAAAATAATGCGCCAATAGAACTGTTCGAAAAACAGTGGAAAATGCGCACAGTTCAGTTGCGCAGCCAAAACGCACATCAAACGTTGTGCACTGCACCAACAGTGCACAGAGGATCCTGTGCATTCCGGCAGTTGACACTCGCTGGCTAGAAATATGCCTCAAAGTCAATAAAGATGAATGGAAAGTTATCCTAATACAATATGCAACACAAGTTAAAACACTAAAACTATTAATTCATACTCTAGTGTGGATGTATTTGCCCGATTTAGACCTCTAAAGGAGATTCAAAGTGATTACTCGGGTTGTGAAGTATAAAAAGAACGCCAACTGTCAACTCTGACAGCTTCCCATAATGCATTGCGATGACAACAACAACAATGTCTGCCAAAACAAAACCCATGCAAAGTCGAGTCAGGTTTAAATGGAAATACATACCACACAGACTATGACAACAGGTAAATACTTAATAAAATGAATGCTTGTACAGTGCAAATACGGCAAGGTAAACCAATGCCTGTAATTCCAAAGCACAAACATTGAATCGGCGATTAATTGAGGTCAATCCTGTTCGGATAAAACTAGGTCAAAACTGACAACTGACAACCAATGTAAATGAATAGCTGTAATATAAAATGAACATGTAATATTCGGGTCCTTACATATGTTTAACATTGTTATCGTATATGCATTTAAAATAAATCATATTCATGATATCCCTTTACAAACGTTTAAACTGTTGTAAGAAAACCAGGGCGTAAAGACTCCAACCTGTGTTTTCTAGGACCAATATGCAATCAGTACCATATATATCTCTTTAGAGCAAATTGCTAAAGTACACTCATCGAAATAAAGACTGAAATCAGTCCCTAACAATATCGGCAATTAATTACTTTTAATGCCTCTGTCTACAGTTGCTCTCAATTATTGACCACCATTGCGGTTCGAGAGATGTCTTGATATTCTTAGATTGTATATAATGTCAACGAAAGCACATGTTCCTGTGGAAATATTTTAAAAATGAACGAAATAGTTCCAATTATATCGTACCGCCAGATAAGTTCATCACTAAACAACCCAAAATGTGGTAGTTTGTTTGGATATCAACAGGAAAATGGATTTGATTTTAGATCATTTTCGAAATAGAAAGAACTCCAAAGAAATTGTATTGTAGTGTATTGTATTGTATTGTAATTTAAACAAGGCAAGACAATGATGCCACCAATTTTAATTCTTGTTTTGATTTTATAAAAATGTAGATTCAGATGATGAGGTTTAGTTTTGCTTTAGTGTTAGAATTGGACTCTCAATATAGTTATCATTGATAAACAGCGGCCTTCTTTTGATTTGTTTATGACATGCATCAAGGAGGAGTGTGCCAACTATTCCATCCTTTGGGGAAAAGTATTGGCTATAAACCCCATTCTGGAATAACAATATTGAGTTTCAACTCCAATATTAGTCAAAATAAGGCCATAACAAAGTGTTGTTGTGATCTGTAAATCCTTGTCCAAATATAATCCGTGATCTGCAGTAACCCGCTGATGGCAGCAATTTCAGTGCTTAGATTACCTATATCAAGCGTCTTCGTGATAATTGAAAATATGAAAATCTCCATTCAAAGTCGCAGCATATTCCATTTGGGTAACTTACATACAATTTAATAAAATACCTTTTCATAATACCAAATTATAGATCTAACACTTTAGTTGATCTATTTTTATAAACGATTCAGATGTTTTTAGACATATCGCATGAAAATCGTGTAGTGTTTCACTTAACATGAATGTACCAACAATCATTGATATTATATGACAACAAGAAATATCCTTAAACATTTCGGTGCTCAGCATTAACTGGAAGAAACGTCGGTAATACTACGTTTATGAAATTCTGTACCAATGTCACTAATTCCAGATGATTTTGCATTTGTCAAGTATTTAATGTGCTCTTTTTATATATTATTTTAATTGATAATATATTGAGCTTAAATTGATATATATTTGAACATAATCCGTATTTTGGATTTTGGCAAGATTCGTGAAATCTCAGTCATCATAAATTAATGTTTTAAATAAGTAGGAGACGTGTAATTCTCTTAAATGTATATACTTATTGAGCTTAAGGATACCAATATATTACACTGGATTCCAGTTATGTAGTCAACATCTGAATTTACAATGATGTACTTCTTATGCCACAAATGTCTCGTAACATAGCAGACCTTTTAAAACTTTCCTTTCGTCAGTGTTCAAGAGCATTTAATTATAAAGACAGTTTAAAGTTATTATCTTAATTACTTTGGGAATAAAATCTATAAGATGTATTGCGACCCTTTGCGTGTATTCTTCTGACGGTATTGTGAAAACATCGCGTGTTCTTGAAATGGTGGCAACTTTCTATTGACTTTCCATGTAGCTTTAAAAAAATCCATTATAAAAATGTAAACGTTTTTCGGGTTTTTAAAATTCAATTTGTCTATCTAAATGTTATTGTTGTGTTATGTATTTCTCTGCAATGATGAATGTAAGCAGTAAACCATCTATTCAAGGAAATAAAGAAAATTATGCTTCACAATTATTTCAGAGCCTACATCATGGTGAAGCGGTTAGTTAAATAGTCAGCCTTGGAGCGAAATACCAGGTTGCAGATCGGGTCATACCATAGACTTAAACAAATTGTAAAACGCCCCACCTCCCTCCATCGGCACACATGGTAGCGTCTTAAGTATATCGAATGGTCACCTCTGGGTAATAATTCGGCTTGTATTGGTAACTTACAAATGTAAGGCCGTCATAAACCGAAAATGCAAAATGACAAGCATAATGTATTCTTTAAAAAAGCACTTATTGTGTCTGTATGGAAATAAGATGTGGTGCTACTTTTAAAGAAGCTAAATATTCATGTGTATGACCTTCATTCGCATATCCCATAGCAGTAAACGACAAAGATGTAATTAATCTTCCTCTTGTGTTGTTTCCGATATCTTAAGTTATTACGAACGAGCATGTCATGAAACACCGGATCAGAATCTGATTATGATTTCGCAATCATTTTAAGTTTTGTATGTATTTGCATGCTTTGATAAAGGTAAAAATCATATCAATCCCTATAATGCCATTTTAAGTGTTATCTCTATTTGTTTATGTTCATGAATAATTGTGTAGCTTCCCGTAGTGCAACGTTTCCGGTTTCATCATACCAAGACCGCAAATAAACATAGGTAGTGTTTTTCATATTTCATTTGCTAGAAATAAGCTAGTTATCTTATAATTTTGTAAATTTCAAAAGCACAATCCCTTAAACAAACAACATCTAAATTAACCCACCAATGGCACAAGCAAATTGTCTATCAAATACGTATTCTATTTCAAGGCTGTTTCTCAGTGTTTGAAACAGAAATAATGAAGAGTGATTGTAACCACCATGTTGTCTTATATTCTGTCTAGGAATGCAAGGATTATCTTCAATAATTGTAAATAACCTCTCTTAGCCAAATATAATGATATAATAAACCTTTGTTGCACGACAATAGGCATCTGTATTGTGGAAAGGCATATAAAAAGAAGCTCACGACGTTAATTGAATAATAAATGCAATAATTCCCTATGAAAAGAATATATATATATCTGGAAAAACTGTTAATCGTTTTAAACTTTTAATACAGGACGTAACAAAGCCTCAGTGTGACCTTTCAGGGTTACCGTTAGTCCTTCATGAACGCTTTCTTTATAACGACATATCTTGCAATTTTACTGGCTGGAAGTTGATGGAAATAGACATATATGTTTCTTACAGCCATTTTTAATTTGTTGAAACAATTTTCAAAATTCTCTTTTTAAACCAGTCGGCGACTTTCAATCTTATTTGGCAGAAATGTTCATCGAGTGGTAATCTACGTTTTGATTCGTTGGAAACCATGGTTGCCAGGGGAACGACTTGTTTTCCTTGAAATCAAACAGTGAAAACTTTAAAAAATCTTCTCCTCTGATAAATTATAGGGGGATAGCACTAGGTGTTGTCAATATTGCTGTATTTCAATTTGTTGAACATATATGTATTCAACCATGGAGTTGTTTAGAAAACCAATTTCAAAGGCCATTTATCAACATGCTGTTTCGACCAACTCCTTATATAGTTTCTTTCCCATTCGTGATCAATGTTCCTCTACATTAGCTGGTACATATCCTACTACAGCAATACTCGTGTGATTTATTTCAACTTGGCCATACCAGTGGAAAACGTTTCTGTATCGCGGCTTAACACTTGCTTTATCCTTATGCATTTAAGTTCTTGTTCATACATTTCTAATATATTGTGTGTTTACGTCTCACGAATAAACATAAGGGGGATTAGTATGAACGCAAGTTTTATACAGCCGTTTCCGCAATAACTATTGTTAAGCAATACAAATGGGAGTTTTGGCATATAATTAGGTCGTATAATTCATGGGGTAAAATACGGCCATAAAGGTCTGTACAACAACAAGAACAACTTTGTACACGTCATTCATTTAACCAAATGGCTTCATTTATTTGGAAAGTCACACTGCACGGTATATACAAAGGTTATTAGATCCATGGGTTGAATAAGCCCATTAGGCTCTGACCAGTTAAGTTGCCATCATGCTGATAGTCAAGTTGCCTTCATGCTGATAGTTTAGTTGCCTTCATTTAGTTATTCAAGTTATTTCAACATTTGGCACAATTTTAAACTTCATAAATAACAAGCTACATTCAGAGGACTAACTTATAACTTGCTTTTGGGTTTACCTAATGTCCAAGCAATCAATGCATCTTTAGGATTAATCGGTACCAATACACATAGTTTATTTACTGCTTGACGTCTGATACCGGAAGTCCATTCCCGGATATAGTTTTGTATCAGATCGAGATCCAATTCCAACATTTACGCAATATACAGTGACATTATATTTGTAGTAAGCTTGAAATATCGATGGCGCTTTCGAAATACGATGTACGTTTTCTGAATGAGATGTTAAACATCATCGATATATTTTGTATAACAACATTTACAGTATATTAAATGGAAATGCATCTGCGATCTCGAGTATCTGTCTATAGCGACTCAGAGCGTATAAGCAGAAAGTCTTAATTGAGTCATTCTATCTTGAAGATTTACATATCAAATATCTCTATACGACTTAAAGAAATGGGTACTCTTTTAGGACAGAGCTTTTATTAACAGTGATGTTTCAGTCGTCTTAAATAAAACAATTTATAACATGATATTTAAACATAGTATGGATCGAATATCCAAACACATTAGCGAAGCCGTTATTATCTAGCAGTCTCTTAAACCAACTAAATCACGTGGGCAATTATTATCTGCTTGATTATATATAGTTTTTGAAATATTAGTGTAAGTGTTTACAGTTTTGCACCAATACTTAAATAGGTATAGGATGATCCTTAAAAATGCGATAACAAAATTTCAAGTGTATACGTTCTTTATTTTAAAGAATTAGAGAAGCAACAGTCTAGCGACCGATAACACAAGCTTGATCAGACAAAATAATCAAATATTTGGTTCAAGTTATTGGATTTAACGGCTATCTAAGCCTTTGTTTAAGAAGCAAGGCAAAGCTTACACTGCTTTATCACAATAGATACATTTTGATTTGAAATTATACCTTTCAATTGAAAAATAGTTTATTGTTAGATTGCATTATAAAGCTCTGTTTGAACATTTGATTTACACATATTAAATGGACGGTTGTCTGACGATTCATTTAGACAATGTACATGGATAGGAAACACAGGTAATTGAAGAGTGGATGAGCTCTTCTGTGAACCATTGTTATCATATTGCTTTGCTGGCTCGCCGATTTAGATTGATTGGGGTTTAGCGCCGTTTTTAACAATTTCTCAGTCATATAACGGCGGCCAGCTCACCTACTCATGTGATTCCTGGTTTTCTCACACCAGTACTCCACACAACAATCTTCCCAAGCAACTGTCTGCTTTTCCACATAGACTAAGCCCATTGGTGAAAGACAAATGACGCATGTCGGAAATAATTTTGACCGAGCCGGGATTCGAACTCACAACCCCTGGATTGACAGCCCGCGTCGCTACCGACTGAGCTATCGGGGCTCATATTTAGAACAACGGCATTTCAGATCATATTTAATGTTTATTCATATGTTTTGGGTTATTTTGTTAACGTTTTTGTTATTGTCATGTGTCTCGTGTTAGGCTTAGAAAGAATAAACGATTGAACATAGTTCAAATGAAAAAAGAAAATAGCAAGTACTGGATCAGAATATGCGTTTACAGTGTGAAGACTCTTGGAATGGATACCTCAGCTTATCTATGGAATCTTTTAGTGAATTAATATAGTACATAGATGAGTTAAATCGTTCCTACATTGTTGACGAATCTTCAGTTTATCAACAGCTTTACTAGATATCAGCCGAAATGATGACATGTGATATCGAAACTGTTTAAAAGCCTGTACTGACAAGAATTGCAATAATGCCATAATGCAATAATTACGCTGTTAATGAGTTTGCTGTAATAATGCAAAAGGAAAATAAATAACTGCTGAAAACGCGAAAAAAGTCTCATGATATACCTGTACATGTATAAAGAAACGCTTTAATATATAATGGCATTGCTGTATCTTTAAACGTGTTCAGTGTATGTTTAACAAACACATACTTCAGCTCGAGTTTGCTGATTGTGGGTAGGTATCACCAGGAATATAATTTCAATATCAAACATTGATTAAACATGAAATGTATTTTAAATGTACAATCGGTGATGTAAGTTTTGACGAAACTTTAATTATTTTACAATATTTAAAACTAGACTATATGACCGATGTATTCAAATCTGACATATGTCAATTAATAACTTGCTAAAGTTTGCATATTATTGAAAGATCAAAAAATAATTATCACATGAAAAATATTCAGATATAACTTTTAAAAAAACAAATCGCTTAAACTATTTGCTTGTTTTAGATTTAGCTCTCATAGGTTAGAAATTTATAGTTTTTAATGGTATTCCGAGAGAACAGATCCATTGCAAAGCTGCTCTTCCAACCTAATCGAAAATGAAATATTTCAGACAAAATTATATTGGTAATTTGTAATGGTCCAATATTTATAGATTTAACAGATAACTGTCAAGTTCAAAACAGAATATTTTAATAAATATATAGAGATATATTTCGAAATGTTGTTCTATTCGCGATGATGTAATAAACATTGTTGTTGTTCCCTAACCTATTCTTACTGTGTAACTTTTTCATTGGATTTACAAAATATCAATCATCTGACATACTGTTGAGATTCGCTTCGCTATATATCCCTTAATGTCAGGCTTTTTCCGTCTGTGTGTGTGTCTGTCTGTCTGTCTGTATGTATGTCCAGTTGCTTGTAAAGTGACGCTCAATAGCCCAAACCGACACGCCGATTCCAATGGAACTTTGTGAACAGGTGTCATAAGAGCTCAGGAAGTGCGCGTTTGAGTTTCGTTGCTAAGGACCCATCCGTTGCTATGCAACTAGCCAGAAAACGCGTTTTTAGAACCAAAACCACTTTTCTATCATCTCCTACAGTTTTGAATGTTGAGAGCTGAAATAAGTGTAGATACTTCGAGATATTTAGAAAAAACGAATCAGTTACGATTTTTCATTTAGACCTTTGTTTCCAAATAATAGCCGTTTGTTCTTGTCCGGAGAATAACTTAATAACTACAGGATGGAATCTGATAAAACTTCATACAATGGTAGAACACAATGAGAGGAAGTTCAATGTACAAGAAACACAACTCTATTTGACATTTCCTAAGGTTTTTTGTGCGTAGAATTACTTTAAATGTACAAGATGGTATTTATGAACCTTCATACTGTGATACAACAAATTGAGAGGAAATGCAGTGTACAGTCGTGTTTAACTTCAATCGCCCCTAGCGGTGCAGTGAGGTATTCGATAGCGGTTTTATTGTACCATCTGATAGAGCTATTCAAGAGCTACAAACAGGGGGTTTTGAGTGATTGACATCCGACCTCGGGTTCCCGAGCTAGAGCCGGAAGTTTGCTACGTCGCATACCGGCATGTATATATGAAGTTATATATTTTTTACTATTGTATAAGCCATATTCTTCCACTTTGTAAAAGGCTATAGATAAATTATGTCGATATTTTCCAATAAAGAACATCTGTGTTATGGGCCCTTAATTACTAGGTATGTAATTGAATGAAAACGAATTTATGACATGTCATTTCGGAACGATAAATCTGAACCAATTAGACATTCATTCCCATAATAACATGTAACACCCTTGTTCTCAGCACTTTGGGAACTGCTACGTCGTCGACCTTTGTGACTTTTCAACCTCCTCGGTAAGAGGAATATAATGGTATATAATATTGATTGACTGCGGTTTAATGCCGTTTTCAACATTGTGTCAGTCATATCACGCCGGCCATTCATCTACTCATTTTTCTGGCTTTTCCACACCAGTACTCATCACAACAGTCTTTCAAAACAACTTGCTGCTTTTCCATTTATACTGTTAACCCGTTGCTGGAAGACGAACACGCCTGGCACAGTGAATTGTGTCAAACATCAGATAACATGTTGGCCTAGCTTTGGTTTGAACTAACAATGCCTAGACTGACAGCCGGCGTCGCCCTCGACTGAGGTATCGGGAATTGACTGGTATATTTTATTAAGTGCATAGGCTGAATACTTAAAAAGACGTACATGATAGACGAAACCGTCACCCACAATGGCATTAAAAATACGACGTGTGCGTATAACCGATGCAAAACTCTATGATTAACGTACATGATAGACGAAACCGTCACCCACAATGACATTAAATATACGACATATACGTACAACCGATGCAAACCTCTTTGATTAACGTACATGATAGACGAAGCCGTCACCCACAATGGCATTAGATATACGACATGTACGTACAACCGATGCAAACCTCTTTGATTAACGGACATGATAGACGAAGCCGTCACCCACCATGGCATTAAATATACGACTTGTGCGTACAATCGATGCAAAACTCTTTGAGTAACGTACATGATAGACGACGCCGTCACCTACAATGGCATTAAATATACGACATGTGCGTACAACCGATGTAAACCTCTTTGATTAACGTACATAATAAACGAAGCCGTCACCCACAATGGCATTACATATACGAGTTGTGCGTACAACCGATGCAACCCTCTTTGATTAACGTTCATGATAGACGAAGCCGTCACCCACAATGGCATTACATATACGACGTGTGCGTATAACCGATGCCAAACGCTTTGATTAACGTACATGATAGACGAAACCGTCACCCACAATGGCATTAAATATACGACATGTGCGTATAACCGATGCAACCCTCTTTGATTAACGTACATGATAGACGAAGCCGTCACCCACAATGGTAGTACATATACGACGTGTGCGTACAATCGATGCAAACCTCTTTGATTAACGTACATGATAGACGAAGCCGTCACCCACAATGGCATTACATATACGACGTGTGCGTACAACCGATGCCAAACGCTTTGATTGAGGTACATGATAGACGAAACCGTCACCCACAATGACATTAGATATTCGACATGTGCGTACAACCGATGCAAAACTCTTTGATTAACGAACATGATAGACGAAACCGTCACCCACAATGGCATTAGATATACGACATGTACGTACATACTCTCTAGTATTGTACAAAACGACAGAGGAAATTATTCAAATGAGTAAGTAAAACGATTATGAATTCTCGTACTGTGTCTGTCTAGCGTGTTAATTATAATCACCAGGGATTCCATGCCGACCATAAATCGTCCTTTACATTTGATCCTGTCGTATAACTCAATGGGGGATATCTTTTACTGCGATTAACCATATTTTACTTCAGAAATGTTGTTAAACGTGTACTTTATCGGTGTTCTGTGTAATTCATTTTGTTTGAACAACGTTGTGTTATTTGATTTCACGCTTTAATACATTTCTGAAAATAAAACAATTGTATGAACTTCATCTCACGTTTTCATCCTATTCATCCCAAACATATTATACAATCGTTGTTGTCCATTTGTTTTCGAGCCTTGTCATTCTTGTCCTCCATATAGCTGGTTATATGCCTGTTTATTATAATATATGCTTTTCCACCAATTGATTGTGGTTGATTACATTTAGAATTTAATTTTCTATAAATTATCAATTAATAAGTTGCGTTTTAATAGGACACATCGATCCATTCCTTTCAATGACATCAAGATGTGCGTGTGTATAGTGTTTCATGGTGCACCGATAGCTAAGGTCATTTAGCGCGCAATTAAATTTAATTATTCATGATCATTGGGTAAACAAACAAGTACTAGGCTAGAAAATGTGCCTTGCCCAAGGGCACTCCACCATGACACAGCGGATTCATCAAGATGAATGTGATAAACAACAATGTCCAAACTTCCTCGTCTATGAGCCTCATCTTAGATCGTCGGCTTCTGTTTAGTCTTTAAACTTTCAACCATTTACTTATTCATTGTTGTCTAGCTTTGTAGCTTACACTAAATGTATGTAGGAAATGGGCTGTTTCGCGAGAAAACCAACATTTTGGACTTTGCGTAAAGTATCGATCCGGATCAGTCTAAGCATGCCGCGCAGGTTAACCCTGATAGACACGTTTAACCTCCTGTGGATTTTCGGTTTCATGAATCATTTATCTATACCTCTATCCCTCGGAGACGGAATGTGTTGGCCTCCATCAGGCTGATGTCATAATGTTGGTTTTCTCGCGGGACGGCTCATTTGGGAAATGTTCTAAATAAACCGATCTTAAACTTGTGTATTACTCCGATTTAATAATGCCAATGAAAATCGGCCCGTGTTATTAGAAAGTAATGACGTTGTGTCAACGTAAGAGATGAGATCTAAATAGTGTGTATATCCGCCGTAAGTAAATATAACTTTGTGACATTTCTGCGTTAAAGTTAAACAGAGTTGTGTGATTTATGTGTCTGGAAACTGCTTGCTACGACACCAATACATCTGAGCCCGGTCGTAGTTATTGAACAGGTTTAAAAGGTTTCTCGTCTATAACAATATTTATATGTACATTAATTCGACTTTAAAATGAGAAATATTGGCTACAAGCCCATCGTAGTGTTGCAACGCGATTATGGATGGCTAATGCAAACCAATTGCGGGTCCGTGAGGTCGTTTTCAACGAACGCATGCTTACCAATCAAGATGTCCCATGGTGGATTATGTTATTTTCAACTGCGGAACAATTAATGTCCCCTTAACTGCTTCGAATAATTGCAGCTTTGACAATTTTCCGGAACTTTTTTCTGTGCATTTTCGGTTCGCTTCTTTTTAATTTTCGATTTAGTGAGAGACGAGTTCTGTACAATATGTGTCCTCAACACTTGAAAATAACTAAATGCATAAGTATGACATAATTGTCCAGTTGTACAAAACACATCTTATCTTCCGACAACATCATATATGATGTTTATTTTAAATAACGAATGTATCGATTCAAAGCAACCCGCGGCATCTTTTGTTCATTTACCACTTACACTCGATTTCCAACTTACATTAAATCGACTACAAATACATGTCAGATTGGGCTAGAACAAACATCACCTTTTAGAAGACGCTATCCTCGAAAATATGACAACATATTATGAAACGTAACGTTTGATGTAATACACGCCTTTACAATCGATGTCATTTGTTAAGGGCGTGTACAATCTGTTCGAATTTCGCATTTCTTTTAATACTCCCAAGCAAGTTCTTTATACACACGAAAGGAAAGAGGTTTCAGACCCATAATAGAGATCCTGTCCGCTTCTGAGTAATTTTATCTCACCGATCTTATTGTACTGTCTCGATGTTAACGATACTTATGGTGATAAGTCTTTCTTTTTTAAGATCCCGATGTTCTACAAGGAGCATGTTATATGGTATAAAACTAAAAATCTTTGACATAATACGGAAATATAGTATTTCTGTCTACAGTGTATATAAGTAAATCACATCCTCTGAGACTACTTAAATACAAACTTCAATTTGTTTTGCTGCATTTGTTTCCAATAATAATAATGATAACAAGTTTATGAAAAATGATGATTTGTTTTCGAAGTGATCCTTAAGTATAACATGTTTACTTGATCCTTCTTAGCAAGGAGATCTTAGAGCCGATTGCTTTAGCTAGCGAATTATCATGTCTCTCGTCAAAAATTAGACTTGAATCAGTGTCTTAGATAATTGTATCATTACAAAATCAGCATTGAATTACTTGAATCTCTACTTCTTTGTTTAGCTTCTAAATATACTGAACACCATTTTGGGTTCAGATATATATCTTGTTACCTACAACGTTGAGGTGTTAATTATGTTAAAGGCCAAACGGGTCATGGGGCCTCGACTTCTTCTCTTGTATTAATGTGTTCGTTTTAGTACAGTAGGAAATGTTAAGGTCAAATTTATATATATACTTCACTTGCTACTGAGTAAATGAATACTGTTTTTATTTAACAGCTGGAATTTTTCTTAATAATATAGTTCATTTGTATGCATGTTGTTTACCTAGGGAATTGCTTAGATACGGGAAATCTTCCGACAGAATAAGTTAAACTACAACATTACCCAGTTAGAATAAAAGTTATCACCACAAAACAACAAGCGTGTTAGGTGAAATAATGCAATAAAATGTATCTTTGTGTAACTCTCCATGTTGTACTACTTACTACTTTCAGTCAATAGCAATGCTTATTTATTTAATCCAAGTCTGTCGAAATATATTTCCATTGCCTCTGCTGACACTGTACACGGTGTATACGCAGGGATTTGTAACGTCTCTAGTCACCAGCAACGATTACAGCAATAACTACGTCGTGCGCTAAATGAGAAATGGATTGCCATCATACAGTCTCGAATCATCAGCGTTATTATGTTCATGACCAGGCGTATTCAAACGTATAGGACTTGCTTCTAAAGGGGTCATACAAAGTACTAGGTACTGAAATATTGACATTGTATCTAAAGACAAGATACCCGTGAGCGTCATAATTGCTCCACTGCCATTAGGCAATTTTTAGCCAACGAAAAGGCAAATTAGCGACGCCTCCTTGTGGCCATGTTTTTCTTCCAATCAATATGGATTGAAGGAATCTGACGGATGGTGTATTTCTTCAAAATAATTTGAAATTTCGCGCCATTGTTTTGGAGTAAAACATTTTAAAGTTTTCTCTACAGTAATATATAAGGCGAAAGGCACCGCCTCTTTGCAGACATATTCTTCTAGCAATCAAAATGGATTGGTGGAATATCAAAAGATTATAAGTAAATAGTACATCACAGTTAGTGTGGACTGTGTGATATTGACTCATATCTAAATGATTCAATTACTAAATTACTTTTTTGTTTCAATATATTCCTAAGTTTCAAATTTTGTTTTTTGCAGACAAATTCTTTGCATTTGTCTACAAAAGGAAAATTATCAAAATATCATAGAATAGGTTTAAGGTACCATGTCATGAAAGTTATGATGGTTTGATTACCCTGTATTTCCGAATCGTTTGGTCACTGAGTCACAATTGAGTCATTGGGATTTTGAGTGCGCCATAGCATACTATTTTGATACGGCAACTATTTGTCTTCACTGTCTGCGGTGATCGATAGCGTTAAATGTTCGAGACAATTGTCATTAGTGAGACTTTTCTCTGATTATAGTTTGGGGCTCAAAGCTAAATAGGTAACACGATGCTACTACGAGCAGCGTATATTATTAAATTCGTAATCGAATAACATGCAATTTTGGAGTATTGATCATGTATTTCTAACACGATTAATGTTATATTGTGATAATGGGTTTTTTCTGATGAAAGAGGCAGCGGTTTATTTGAAATTGCTCTTTTGTCACACACAAATTAAGACCTCTTTTTAATGGCCAAGCTAGCACCGCTATTGCCCCACAAATTAAATAAGACAATAACGAAGCGTAAAATGGAAAATGGGATAATCTAATTCATCACGAAGCAATTTCTTCCTGTCAACGGACCTTACTTGGCATACACAATTGGTTAAGAACGAGTAGGCCATGCATTGTACATACAGCGTATAGCCATGGCCAATAATCCTGTCATTCTAGGATATAAATGAAAGTCAAATTCTTAGATATGAGCACAACCGACTTTGTATTTCTATCACATTAGAAATAAATCTTCTCACCTAGTGTTTTCTCACCTTTGCAAGAATATCTTATCCATCAAATACGAGAATAAATCAAGCATCACAAACAGTATCATGTGGTGATACTTTCTCTTTAAATAAAACGCTACAAAACAGAGAAGAGCTAACTAGGATTTATACCAATGTAAGGTATTACTTTATTTACAATACTATATGATGTGATAAATAAAGACATACCACACAGAGCATACATGTATCTGGACCTCTAATATCTCCTGGGAGCACAATCTATATAAGAAAAAAGTTTCGTTTCAGTTTATCTTTGTAGTATTCTTTGATCAATCTTGTAATACACATGATTAGCAATTTAAGCTTGATATGCGCTTCATTTATTTAATATCAATACTTTTAGAGTAGGTTTTTTTGGATATATATAATTAAGATGAGTGTTATTTCAACATTCACGGTTACCTCGAAACATTTATGACTTTTAGCCTCTCAACCAAAGCACTTGTATTATGTCGTTTGTCAACACTTCTACTTTCTTTATATTGCCCGTGGCTCTCTCCATCTAAGTGCCACTATTGATTATTATTTATGATATGATATGTCATGTAAATTTCGTTTGGCATCATTGGCCATTGTAATTGAGTCCGCTCTGGTTAAATGTCCTGGAAATGTGTCGCTGAAACATTGCGTGATACGTTTTCGTGGAATCACCTAATGCTCGTTGTGGCTTTTAGATATTAAATAGCTCGTACATACAACACTTTTGCAGCAAAAAAAAAGAAATTTGTGGCAAAGTCATGTTAAATATCTATAGATGTAGTTAACTGACAAAAGTTGAAAATATTTTGGCAAAAGGATAAATTGCTTGTTTTGGGCAGTTTATCTGTGTGTTACAATGTTTTCGGAAAGCGTCTGTATATAGGAAAGGGTTACATATATCCGGCAGCTATTAGCGTTTGGCCGATGTTGCATGTTTATACTGTGTAAGTATTTATTCTCCAAAAATGGCACATGGTTCTTGTTATCATCAGGTGGATTTACATATAAGTTTAAGAAGCTAAATAGTCCGTGATAAAATATGGTCAGAATACGTCCTGTCCGTGAAAGGATAGTGGTGCTTTGTCTTAAGGGGGAAAAGCATGCATCTATAGAACGAAGTGGTAGTCTGATTGACAGCTCAATACTTAAAGGGGTATGGTAAATAACGCCGTTTAAACTTATCCTCTCTGTCCTACACGTAACTGTAAAAAGTCGGTATTCTTTGCAGAATTGCTCGTATATCAGCAAAGAAAAACAAACACAATAATCTTGTAAAGCTGTTTCTGATAGTTGTTGATTACCTTCAGGTCCACTGCTGTATAAATAGTAACAAAATGTCGATGTACTAAATTACTTATTTATTGGAGCGTGTACATGACTAAACAATGTCCTCTAATGTATACAATGTTATTCACATTTTCAACGTGCGCTCGGAGAAAAACAAAGAAAAGTAAATACAACACAGTGCCTTCATCCGAATGAACTTATAAATTAGCTCATTTCAAATAGGCAATGACTTACAACACATAATTGATCCCATCTGAGTGGAAATAATCCGTCGTCAAACATGTGAAGGCCCTAAATGATCGTGTTTGTGACCTTTATTGCGATATCCTATAGCAGTAAATTAACCTTCATCTGACGTTGTGTCCGATATCTAGATGTAGTACGTGGTCCTGACATTTACCACGAACATCTTTTATTGGATTTTATCACGAGGCTTCAGAACATAATCTTTATGGGTGGACTTTTAGCTTATAAATGACTTTTTCAACCCTCATACTTTTGATTATTATCTTAACTTACATGTTTTATCCAAATAAATGTGTTGCTAAGTTAACATCACCCAAATTGTTCCAATATTGTATTTATTATGTTGTTTCAACCACTTTCACCTACTGTTTTTCAACAATAACACGACGTTTCCTTGTATATGCCGAATCCAGCACATTAGTCGTAATCGTATCACAGCAACCCTTAGTGCAAATGATTGAAGCCCTTCCACCATTACCATTCTTCTAATCGTTGGTAACACCTAACCATCGCCAATCTAACACAGGTCCCCCACAAACCTTACACAAACGAGGTGGTGTTCCATTTGGCCTCGTAATGCATGTTTTCCTTCATTTATTTGAATGTCTACTTATATTTCCTGCATGTGTACCTTTGTCCACATGCAGAGGCAGTGTGAACATGTGGCCGTTTCTGTCCGTAACGAATTCATCTTCTTGTCGTTTATGTTTTCCTTAACCTAGGCAGGACGTATCCAGGCACCAAGTTCTTAAATATGTTCACACAGTGAAGAAATAGTCCAAAACTATGGCTGACAAAGTTATTAATAGAAACACTTTAAGAATATATCAAAGAAGGATAATAGAAACGATAAGCACTTGTCAGTGTCGTGTATGCAAATTTGTATTCAAGACACTTCAATTTGTAAAGGAATCGGCAATGGCCGGGTGGTAAGCATCTGTGATTTTAAACCGGGTATCTCAAGTTTGATTCAAAGTCGCGGCCGTCATGATGGAATGCCCTTTTGCAACACACGTTCCTAGCATAAAACACGGAATATGAATGAGTGAGCTTATGTCGTGATATAACTGAACTAATGCTGAGAACGGTATAAAACCAAAATCAATTAATTATTTTTTTCAAGTATACTATAAGCTTTTTTAGAAAATATATCGGAAGTATGTTGATTCATGTTTGAAAATAGTAAAAAAGCGTTTTTCGAGTAACCGTTTAGAAGAAATGATAAACAAAAAAGGACACATGGCCATATATTTGGAGCATCACGAATTTAAGTTTGAAAATACACTTGAGTCTAATTGAACAATGTTGATTTCGGCATCATATCTGTAAGAATGTAACTAATCTTAAGTACCATTTAAAAGTTCATGAAATAATCGCATTATTAGCTATTTATCTTAGGAGTTCTTCACATTTAGAGATACACGGGTGTATTGTCCGTCTGAATTCTATGAGTTCTGAAATCCATGAATTGTTTTCAAACTTTTTATTAGACATTTCCTGAAGTTTTAGTACACAAACAAAAACGATATTTTTTAGAAAAGTTCGAATAAAACAGTATCTTTGTTTACGTGTCCAGTTTACGCTTTGATCAGTATATCAGTACTTACTTTCAACTCCATCTTTTATCTCTTCTGTCAGACTTTACGACAGTTCTGTACAAAATAGTTTACTCTTAAATGAATTAAATCAAGGACATACTTATTGGCATTAGTGTTCCCAAAATTGATCAAATTAATGTCTATAATTATGACGTCATCAAAAACAAACATCCCCTGTTTTAAGAAGATACACAACGGCTGTTACTTTTTTTATTCCATATGGTATTGTAACAGAAAGCATTAAGAAGATTAAGAAGAAAGCACACCAATTTAACGCTATTTCGAGAGTTTCATATTGTGATATTGGATGGTAAAGCTGTATTTGTATTTGTTTATAATAAGATTGGTCTTTACTTGCATATTTGAGCTAAAAATTTAATTAGATTATTGCATTCATTTTCCTATAGATGTTTATTTCCTGTTATATGCTTCGTAATTTGTACATTGGCACGGCAGCGAAATGTGACCTTAAATCTCTTTTCAAAATTACGATTTAAGTGAACAGATTTGAGCCGTCCTGCGAGAAACCCAACATTATAGACTCTGCGTAAAGTGTCAGCCCTGATCCGCCAAAACATGCCGCGCAGGCTAACCCGGACAGCCTAGATTCGCCTCCTGATTCTCTATTTCAGGAATAATTACTCTATACCTCTATCTCTCTGAAACGGAATGTGTCGGCCTACAGCAGTCTGAGCGCACAGCGCACTCTGATCTGATCGATACATTACGTAGATACCATAATGTTGGTTTTCTCGCAGGACGGCTCAAATAAGGATTTAATTGAACAGAGATACTAGTAGTGTATTTTATCTGCACCCTACTAAACAGGGCTCATTGCATCACAGTACAGTAAAATCTATCGACATCCTTTGAATGCCAACATATTGTTTGTTTGGAGTTTAACGCCGTTTTAACAGCTTTGGTCATATCACGGCGGTCAGTGCACCTACCTATGTTTTCCTGGCTTACCCACACCAGTACTTACACAACATTCTTTCGAAGCCACTGACTACTTTCTCACATAAATCAGAGGTGAGAGGCTATGGAAAAATCGCCCGAAAGAATGTCGCCGCAACCGGGTATCAAACCCGTGACCACCAGATCACGAGTCAGATACGCTACCTATTGAGCTACCCGGCCGGGCGGGCCAACATATTGTCATTGTACATTCTTCCATACCTTTTATATGTATGACCAACATATTTTTAAGACAAGTGACGCGCATGGTGGTAACTATTTTTAATTTGTATATGTAAAGTAAAGTGGACGGGACTTGTACAAAGCTCGGTGATGTTGTTTTTCTGGTTGCCATTGATTAAACGTATGGTACGAGAATGGTGGTGTCATCGGTCTATTATTCCACAATATCACAAGGACCATCATTACATGTATATGTTGATACTCAGAAGTGCCTTTCATATCGCATTCTGGTCGAGTCGAAATAGCTCAGTCGGTAACGAAGATAAATATCAAACAAGATAAATAGCTTATAATGCTATTCTCTCTGATGATTTGCCTTGTTACAAGCGACATTTATCGTCCGTGAACGAGCTAAACAGTATGTATGGGAAGGTAGCCTGTTGACTCGGAAGAATGTAGAAGTACTGCTGGAAGAAAGCCAGGAAACCCGCGTGAGGTGAACTGTTTGTTGTGATATAAGCGAACTACTGTTGAAGACGGTGTAAAACTCCAATCCATCAATCATATCGTTTCTGTAAATTAGAATTGTCGCCAAACTAGTATTTTCGTATCCCTTTATATGTTGTCATAACAGAGATGCAATAACAGCCCTTTTGGATTGAGGATTTTCAATTATTAGTGTTTTATGATGTAAGAATTACAACATTTAAACACGCTTGTCTAGTTATGTAGTAAAATCCTGATTTGCAATGATGCACTTATCATAAAACTTATATTTCATGTGACAGAGTGAAGTTTTTACGACTTTGTCTACGGCAACAATATATCTTTCCTGTATGCTGTGCTCAATTGCGTTCAATTATCGCGATAGTTAGAATCTACATTTCTTTGGAAAATTGTGTTTCATTTTAATAAGACGAATGGCATGTCTGCGTGTTAGCAATTACCGAATGAATTTTGTTTCAAATTCGGCTTTTTATAATGTATCTTATCATTGGGAATCTAAGCCCTTGTTTTAGAATATGGGGCAGGCTGATATGAACGTCGACTAAATAGGAATGTTCCAGTGCTTCGTCATCAATGGGCCTGTCATTTTAGAATGACTGTTTATTCCTCCTACAAGAGGATCTATGTTTTGTTAACAGGGCTCGCACTGCTATTGAAAACGTTTATAGAATGGTTGAAGAACAAGCAAACGATTTTTATCATTTATCGTATATTGTATAAGCATGGCTAATAATCCAGTATTTCAGGGTTGTAATGAAAATCAGTTAGGTAGTAAGGAGTAAACATATTTCATTCACACGATAAACAATCATTATACTTAGGAGTTGTGGGTAGTTCCGTCAGATCATTGCTTAAATTTCTTTTTCCCAAGAAAAGTTTTCCCTTCCATCAAATGTGCGGACGTTACAGGCACTACCTAGACAACAACTACTAATAACATGTTTGTATTAGAATCGTTTGATATTGTATATATCATTTTATCACATAATTTGTACTCCAGGAGTGGCATAAAGCAGTGACATAAATATCATATGTAACTAATTACATAAATGGCCGAATCACAACACGTGTGTTGTTTTTGTATTCATACGTGACGTAGTGTGACGTCACTTTAAATGACAGCATATTGTTTACAATTGTTTTGAATTTCAGCATTTATTAAAAATATTATTGAAAGAGAATAAATATTGATAAATGAAGTGTTATAAGTGCCTTGCTGCCAATTCGGTCACTGTGAAATGATCTGTGGTTCTAAAGATTGAAAACAATATATTTATGGTGTTGGTGTTATGTGATAAATATAATCTTACATTCGTGTTATGTATTGCGTTTGGGGGAAGCGAGTTCGAGCCAGCTTCTACCCATACCATAGATCAACCAGAGCAACTTGATGATATACAGCCGCTAGGAGGTCCAACAACCAACAACGCGATCAGGTCGTCATTAGTCATTGCTATGATATGCAGTCTTAATGGGCATAATAATCCCAGCAGTCATATACATCTGGGTTTAGTAAAACACATTCAGTAAGCATCAGCAATTCAGTCTATGCCATGTGTATAGATGTCAATTTGTGCTTAAAATGTTACTAATCATTTATAAATGGTTCTAGTCAGTTTGTTTTATTGGGTTTAAATATCTTGGTTCATTTTACATGTTATTGATACAGTTCGTGATATCTGAAGACTTGGATATACTTGTGTTGGTAAATAAAAACATGAAGAAAACATAAAAAATACTTTTTGTGAACTCGTGGTATAAGGACAACATGTATAGAGTTCTGTCATACATCTATGCAGATACATGATATCGACCGAACTATTCCATAATGTTTTAGACTTCATCCTGATATTGTAGATGCTTGCTTTGGGATTCTGTTAAACATCATGCGTCTAGAGTACTCGGATTGAATTCGAATTATCATGGCTTCTTGTTAGTTTATTACACCTCGTATCTGTCCCTGCACATGTGAAAAGGGAATATCTAATTTTGTGAGATGAGACCCCAATTGCATCTAAAAGATCTGAATGCGCGAGCGTATGATTGCTTTGCTCATCTAAAATAGCATAAACTTTCTTTGATCGATCCCCATTTCGTACAAATACTGGTACTATCTTAGCACGTCATGCCTTAATCATATTACCCGCACGACATATTCGTGCATTTGCTGATCTTCCATTGAAGAGCTGTTGAGTGTTTGTTGCTTTTATAAATCCACATGTAATGTCTTTTTCACAACATTTAAAACACGTCATTTTGTTATATTTACAGTCGCAACTGATTTTCTGTACAATTAAATTCTGTTTATTTTGCATGAACTGGTCCACCTTTAATAACCTCTGTAGGGAAAATGACGTCATTGTTTATTTTTCATTAGCGTGACGTCATTTAACTAATCATCATGAGTTATTCCGCTGTCACACTATAACTACATACGTATAG
>JAUELF010260346.1:0-11387 GCA_031471495.1 Clinocardium nuttallii | reverse complement strand
TCGACATCGGACCGTATATATGACGAATGCACACAATATATACACAATGTTAAGTTAACCGTTTCCCGTTTGCAAACGTATTTCGATGCTCACGTATCAGACGAGTGTTGCAAACCCTGTGACAAAAAGAGGCAAAGTTTATAAAGAGCATTTTTTTCTTTGCCACAATGTTTTCAACTCTATTTGATAATAAAACTTTCTTTTCTAGAGATAATCCATATTTCTGACTAGACCTTTTGAAATTCGGCGGCCGTAGCTTTGCTGAATATAGAAAAAGGGTTAAATTAACACCACTTCCTGGAAATAGCATAACGCGTGAGGTATCGGTGTCAGGATAAAGATAATAATACCGGTAAGACTGGGAATGTATCAATGAAACGCGGGGAAACATTGCTCTTAATGGCATACAATACAATTCAAACGAACACATCCCTCTTTAATAACCAGTAGTTTATAAAATGATCCATGCGCTTTTTGAATGCATGTTTTATTATAGAAATAGATGCATGTAAGGTTCGTTATAGTCTAATACCCTTCGTACGAAAGTAAATTAATACGTCTAGCATGAACCAACGATGGCCACTGAAGTCTGTTTGTTTATGAGTTTGTTAACCCTCGCACTCGGATTTACAGTCATTTGTCGAGTAGATGGCTACTAGATTAGTTACCTCTCCTTGTGTAGTGATATTGCTGATATTCTATCCAACCTGTGTAAAAAGACCACTCTTGGGAAGGGAAACATTTTGGTCTTTGTTCACAACAGTCTATAATTACAGGGCCTTGTTTTTCTTCAGAAAATGAGTAATTGGGAAATTAAAAGTGTGATTGGTTTAGCAAGGGAAATGCTAAACATAGGTGGTTTCTGCCACATGTTTGACTATATATATATATTAAATTAGTAAATATACAATTGATTTCCATAAACTATATGGCAGACCAATACAACTTGATATTTGAAAACATCCTGACAAAAGTAGAAATTGCCACAATATTTTTTTGTTTACAGAGATATTGCATATTTTAGCCAAGGATGTACATATCATTTTGCTTCTAATCAAAATATGCATCTTAGAATTTCTTAGGTATTTCTTTAAACATCTAAGTACACAGTATGTAGAACTATTTAAATATCCTTATCCAAGCCCATAGCACTACAATTTAATATTTCCTAGGTCTATTATTGTAAGTGTTTATGTGTCAGAATGTATAATGACCAATTGACCCTTGACTTATTGTACTGCATATCACCAGAAAGGGATGCTTTCAAATGTTTAACGGGTACATGATTAAAGACATTAATCAGGATCAGATTATTTTACTTAGTCCAATCCGAAAAGTGGATACACAGAGTTAGTGACACTATCAGTTATGAAGACAAGATATTATGAAGGTGTGGCCAAGGATGGCATTTCAAGGGCGTAAATACATGTAAGTAAAACATATACATAAAGGAAATGGTCCTTAGTCCCGAAGAGGCTATAAGTCACCGCAGGGTGCCAAACCCGGGGTAGAAATGTTATGAAATAATTTCTTCTGAAAGCACCAGATGACCTAGCTCTCGCTCTATCTCAATTGTCAGTCTGATCATAGGTTATGACAAGACCAGCTTAGAGAATAACATATCAATAATAAGTAAGGTTAAACAGAAATCACTGCTATCCATTAGAGAGGAAAATGACAAAAGTAACAAGGCTGTGAAAAGGAGTTGTCGACATTACAATTTAAGCATTTTTCAGTAAAAACAGAACATTTTAACTTGGATGTATTTCAAATGACTCTTTGGACCTTCAGTTTGTGGGATCTATCCAAATGCTATGAGTATAACCCTGCTGAAGTTGATTAGAAATATAACACTTTAACAATATAAACTAAGCTATTTACATAAAAAGCCTTATAACAATCGCTCTTACGGGTTAAGCGTTGTGGTTATATCGGTCAGTATCAGTTACACATTCCAGGTCGTCTTCACTAACTCGGTATTGGAATAATCTGTACTAGAAAGAATAGTGCATACTCCGATTATTTAAAAATTCCCTTACCCCAAACCCTTAAGTCACAACATATCCGTACATTCTGATCAATACTTAGATCTACACTTGTCACATATTTATTTTCCCTAGCTTTTTAAAAGACGAGCGAACTATAGTAGGTTATGTTCAGATTGTGATGATGCTCAGGCTGATCTGAACCTACACCATTTGCAAAAGTCTACTCGAACCCTGACTGATTAAATATATAATGAAACAATTGTTTAAGGATGTACTGAACTGAAAAGTGGATTTTTCATTATATTTAACTTTTGTTGTAATATTGTTTTTTTGAAAGTGGATAAATACTAAATTTAAAAAAAAAGGTATGGTAGAGGGCTTTATTCTATGCTAGATTAATTATGATGAGCATTTTTGTTTGCTATTTCAGCCCATAAAACAAACCAGTTTTCACGCAAATTGCCGATATTTGAAAGATGATATGCTAATTGTTTATCTTCTTGTGGTTTTAATCTCATTCTGAAGCTATTTTATCCATATCTTTGGAAGTTCATGTGATACGTTGTAGTTAAAGCTTAAAAATAGATATTATTTTACCCTAATGAGAACCCATTTTGTCCGGTGTAAAATTAGACAATTTCAAAACTTTGAAATAAGGAAAAAACATATTTTTAATATTTTACTTTTTCTGAAAATTCTTTGGGTTATTTCAATTACTATCATTTATCAGAATTTAAAAAGAAAAGTATATGTCATTGGGCAATATTTTCAGTTTGTCTTGTTTCAATGGCTAAAAAATGTTAAAATATTAATACATATTTATTTATTTTTCAAACATATCTTCAAATGTCAAAAAAGTTTTCCAATATTTTCTACTTTTTTTCAAAACAATATGATTCTATACAAGTTCTTAATTACAATTTATAAACATGGAGTTTAATATGTTCTTTTAACCCAGTTATATTTCGTAATCAAACATGGTAACTGGACAGCGGCTCACTCAAAAGTTGAAGGCTCGTGAAAACAATAAGCCCTTTGTTTCAAGCATATTTAATCCACATTTTTGTTTAATTTTGAAGAATTATAAAAGAGTATTATGATTAAACAGGTTTTTTTTTAATTGACAACAAAATCAGAAGATTAAATAAGAAAGTAACAATTTTTTTTTTAAATTTCAAATCCTCAGTTCAGTACATCATTAAGCCGTGTGATTGTAGCTAAGGTTGTATACAACTTTGAATTATTCTCGTATATTTCCGCGGGATTAAATATGAATTCAACAATTAAACTTCAAGAATCATAAATTGTGTTTGTATATATACATTTATAGTGTTTAACGCCGCTTCGAACAATCGTTCAGTTATATCACGGCGTTTACTGGGTAGGTTTCCAGTCCTTCATGTAGTGATTTTTCCGGCCCCAGCGAGTCAGTGGTAATGTAAACTTCTGCCTTCCCGGGCGTAAATGACATCTTTAAAGAATTGTGTATGACCCGGTCGGGGACTCAACCAACGACCCTCGAGGCAACCTTCTCGGTTCAGTATACAGTGCCAACACTATATACTGGAATCACTATATACTGGAATCAATCCCTAATGTTAACCCTTTCACTGCCGAGTTTCACAACGTCGACTCTGCCATGTTAAAACAGGGACCACTCCAGTTTGTGTTCAACAAGACATTTCGTTAAATCGAATGTCTAAGTGGCAAACAATGCCGATTTGTTTGAGAGACAGCTGTCTCACCTGAATCTGCATTTTTTGCTAAAGCATTATCTGTTACGTTTCTGTATTTTAAAAATAGCATAGCAGCAGTTTTAAATTTGAATATAAACACTTTAAAGTTTAAAGGAATTAAGAAGCTGACTGAATTTAGCATGAATCCAGCGACCACTCGAACAATCGTCGATAATAATGGCGCTTTCTAAATTTAGACTTTCATAATATGACCTAGCTATAGGGAGAAGGACCTAGCTATAGAGAGAAGGAGAGTTGTATGAATATAACAAGAATTAATCGAATCTATCAGAAATGCAATATGAACATGATTGAACATGATCGACACAGATATTTGAACGGCTACTTTGAACGGCTACTATTGTCATTGGCCAACTATTCAAATATTTGAAAATTTAATGTCATCTAAATTACCAAAAACTCTTAATATTCATCTACCACGCATCTAACCTGAGAGAATTATTAAGAATCGTGAATATTTTTAAACTCTCTATAAATAATATTTGTTAAGATCTACATATGCTACAACTTACGCATATGATTATATTTGTATTTACTTTGTTTTGCTATGAACGTGCTCATGATTGTTTATGCCAATAAAATGATTGTATTTTAAAGGTGCTGAACTCCAGAAAATATATATTATAGTCAAAGTTTTAAAATGGTTCAAACGTTGTCTTAAAATATTTGAATCATAATTCTGGGATAAAATTAGAGTAATAATTTCACTACTGTGTAGATATACACAGTAAACCAGATTGTGTACATGTTCATGGCTTTCAACATTTACTTACACAACCGTTTTGAACTAATTACTTACTTTGTCGTCACTATTAGCAATATTTGCAACGTTTAACCATTTCAAAATTGTGATCGCCATCTGGAGTTTAAGAATTAGTAAGTTATTAATATCTTTGCACATCGTGTCCTCGTGTGTCTACTTTATATTGACGGTAATGTGTTGCTAGAAATGGGGTCAGTATTTTAAAATGGTAGCAGTTTGCCCTTATATATTCGTTGAACCAAATACATAGTTGACAGTACTATAAAAATGGTTATCTCCCCTAGCGCAAGTTTGAATAGGCTAATTTCTTATTGTAATGTTGAAAAGATGAAGATGAATAGAACATGAATCAACAGCTATATGTATAACAAATATTAAAACAAGAAGCTGATAAATTCAGATTAAACAAAACATTCATCAAAATATTCTTGAAAAACTTAATTACCTATGTGATTATAATTTTAGCATGTTTTGTTATATACTCTTTTAATGCACATACATCAGTATCGTAGCCCATTGAATGTGTTCCCTGTATTTTACTGTTACCTAAAATATTTAATTTTACAAAGACACAATTTGAAACGATGTTTTTCTTTAACTATTTACTATTAGATTAACGAGATAATTTTCCCTTTATAAATCATTTAACATCACTGAGTTGAGATTTTTGTTCCAAAACAAAGTCGGGTACCATCAAATTTCGACGTGTGTCACTATCGACCAAAATATAATTGGATCAGTGTATATCAACCAATGAAATATGTTGACACAATCTGTCAACTTTGACACTAAAAATGGCCACCAGTATCAAAACCAGGCAGCCGATTTTCGCTAGATGCCTATTCATACAATTAACCTTCCCGTTTTATTCCTGGCAAAATCTATTATTTATTATTGATCTATAATTGTAAGGATTTTGAATGCTCAGAAACTCTGAATGGGATTTCGCAGATTGTTTATTTTAAGGTGTGTTTTATAAAAATGAAAATATCTTAGAGCAGTTGTTGTTTGCGACTCTTAAAAAACCCAAGTGTACTAAAGGAAATATAGATTTTTGCTGTAATAGTAAATAGCGAAACTAAAATATAGATATTCATTTTTCATATAATTAAATGTTCTATGTTATAATAAAATACGAAAAAATATATCTATTTATTATTTTACAGGCTACGAGACTTGTACCTGTGTATACATGCTCATCATGTGTGCACTGAAAGGGGTATTGATTGAAGTTATGTGTACTTTTTAGTGTTCAAGAGTTGTTAAAGATGTTGATCTAGACGCCGAAACTTCATGACCGTCTCTTTCAGAGAATAGTCATAACCCCAAATGGGAGATGCAATAATTCCATCTCCGAAGGGAGTTACAGCTCCTCGAGGACGATATATACCATTTAAGTTGCAGACAAAACAACCACTATACCACCAGGCGCCATGAAACTCTTTGGCACAATTGTTTGCTGCATTGTAATCATTGTCCCTATCGAATGTGCTGAACGGCTTGTTGTGAGTTATCGCTTTACCAGTGCTACCTAGAAATGGGTCCGCGCAGGTGCCAGAAAAGTTCATAATAGACAGTCGATAGTTTTCCCCTTCTCCATAAACTTTGAAGTGAGAATAATTTGAAATACAAGACAGTGGCGACCTGTCGCCAAAGGTCACCATCTGAATCGAAATCTCGCTCGGTTTCTGAGTAAGTAAGTGGACATTTTCCAGCCCAAGCCAATACTCTCGTTCAGGATTTCCGAAGCCAAACTTGTAATCTTGCCAGTTTCGGTAGAAATCTTCTTCCCCATTCATTCTACGTTGCAAAACAGTCCAACCACCGTCAGCCATATTACACCAAGCGGAGACAGGGGTTCCCGGCTGTGGGTAAATTATATGCACACCGTCTTCAGAAAATCCCTTAATGTGGAGGTCAAGACAGTCCATAGTGTCAGGCTTGATCTCCAACGTGGTGGAAATGTCGCATTTAGTCGTCTGAAAAAGAGATAAATTCACTTGAATACTGTATAAGTGCTATTATTTTAGGGTTAGGTTTTGATCTGGATATACTACAGTAAGCCTTTCATGTTTGACGCCGTTTTTAACATATTTGCATCTACACATCACTGCAACATGACCCTGTTGAAATTACAAATCGAGTATAACTGGTGTTTAGACGGAAATATTATGTAGTTTGTAACAATCTCAGAAAGGATGGTAAAGATAACATAATTTGAGCCGTCCCACAACAAATTATCATTATGATCTATGCGTAATGTATAGTCCCAGATCAGACTGCTCATTCACCGCAGGCTAATCTGGGCCGACATATTCTGTCTTAGAGTGATGATTTCTGAAACAAAAGATTCACAGGAAAAGTAAAGTGTCTGCCCGACATGCTTAAGCTTATTATCATAGTCGATATTTTACGTAGACTACTTTTGTTTTAAAAATAATCTCCTAAACGATATATGGACAACGTGAACAATACTATTTCATCGTTAACTAGCGGTGTTGCGACTAGAGCGTCTGTCTCTGGAACTGAATATTCGAGTTTGATTCTCGATCAGGTCAAAGGAGGTATTGAAAGGAATGATGTGGATTTCTTCTTTCTCACAGGAAGCCGTCGTTGTAGTAATATACCAATCTCATTAAAATCAGACACTCATACTTCCCTGTGCGTATATCGAATATGACGACACCGCATACAATGTCGTCTTGAATTGACCCTTTATACATTCAAGAGCAAGTTAGCGATAGTGTGTCCATTTTGTAATGACATGATTAGTCCGACGCTCGGCAATCAACACTTCTCTTGTTCTTTTGTATGTGTTTGAACTTGTCCAAATAAATATTGTATAAGCTTTTGAAGCCCTACGTCTTATGTGAAAGTCCTGAAAGAAGTTCTTATTTCTTGCTCTTATTCTTTATACGGGTCAGCCCTCTTGTTAAAATCCTACAATTTATTCTGTAGGCGGCAATTTGATTGGGTGATGCAAGGTCAATATAAGTTGACCTGTTATATAGGTCATCAGATCTATATAAGCTTTTTCGTCTGCAGCGAATGTGATGTCTGGTTACATAATAATTGACTTATACCATATACTGATTGCCGTACTTACACGATGATACGTCATGTCGGGAAACACATTTTAGTAACACTGGTAATAACACTTCCAGATAAAGCAAAATATAAAACTGACGTACAGACAGTTATACTCTTCGTTCAGGTCAAAAATTATGACTGGTTGCACATGTCTTACGTTTGGAATTTATAAAGTGCCCATCATAAATAATAACACCGCGTATAGAATTATTTATACAATTGATCTATATCATACGGGCCAGTTCATTTAACCTGATTTTCCAAACTTTCATGCACCAGTTCTCTAGCAAACATCATTCTCAGGCTACTGGCTACCTTCCCTCAAAGGAGACTATTCAGATAATGCATTTGAACAAAGGCCAGGGTCATGTCAATATAGTTGAGTAATACATACCTTGATGACCTTCTCGTATACACCGTATACCAGTTTAGGCTTGGACGTATCCTGTCCCGTGTTTATATCAAGATCGTTATTACAGTGACACTCCCTATGGTTTTCAGCGTAATAGAACGAGACGCTCGAGTTCCCCATGCATTTGTAGGAACATTGTGTTGCCGATAACGTGACATGTGTATTCGTCACTATCCCCGTATTGACGTCACGTCTAACGTTTTTGAATTTGACAATTGATTCAAATCTTCTGGTACAAGGAATGCCTTGGGAATGATCCATGAGAATCGTGCATAGAACGCTCACCACAGTGACAAGTGTGTTTGTCAAAGTGTGCGGTGTCCCGTATGCGTTCCGTTTGAAAATCATGTTGATGACCTGTAATACCAACGACAATATTGAGTGAATCCAAACATTGCATTTACCGTTTCACTCATACAACAACTGTGAAACAGACGACTTCAGGCAACACTATTGAACAGCTCTATAACATGATATACTGGTTCAAGTGGGTGGACAACAATGTGACAGAAAGGAAATGTGTCTATTGTGTTTCCAAACGTCGTCTTCTGCAATTGCGTCACAATGCGAAAGGCTGCGCACGAGTTAATTTAAGGACATTTAATGATGTAATTAAACGAAAGTGATAGCGGTATGAACATATATGATAACATTGAAAATAATAAAATGATTGCTTAATTATAACTTTTAATTTTTCTACAATTTATGATAATATTTAATAGACAAACGGTGTAAGAAGGATTATGAAAATGTCGCCGGCACAGACTGCATTACTTTATTGTTTAACACACATATAGTCTTGACGGTCACTAGCCTAAACATACATATAAGGTTTTTATTAAGGACTAATTCAAAGATTTTTGAAAATCCACATACAAAGTTAAGGATTTATTTTGGTCAGAACTCTGGGATTGTTGTTTTTGTCACTAAAACAACAACAAATACAGTTTTGCATTTATATCTACATGACATCAAAACCTATTTAACCCTGTCCATGTTTAAAGCAATTGAAAACCTTAAACGTTTCAAACATTGAGAGAGCGGTTACATTGCCGAAGACATGAACGTTCTCCTTATTAACTGGGATTACGTATTAGTAGTCCCAGATTTTAATATAATGAGTATTTTACAGATGTTAAAATTGGAAGATATTTAGCATTAAAAATATTTAATTATGAGGACGACAAGAGTCTAATTGACTTTCTTTTTATTAGTACTAAGGTAATTTACATAAGCTTTCTGATTCGTCATACACATGTTATGACTGTATCCACATAGCAACGACGATGCCAAGCTCTATGCTGCACGTTGATTGGTTGTTTGGATTTCATTCTTTTCCTTCTTTATGATATTTTTCACAGTTTGAATTTGGATTGACTGAGCTAGAAGTCTAGAAAAGTGCGAAAGAAAAATTAGTTTTTGATCTTTACTGTGGTCATTAGCATGATAAATTATAAAGTATATTGGATTGTATAAAACAAAATAGTATAACAAAAAGTGCTAATAGTATCTTAGTTTAAAATAAACGCTTCAATGTTTTATGGAGGCGCTAGTGGGAAAATATGAACTATGAAGGTAATAAGGACAGAAAGTTGCGTGGGCGTGTTAAAAAAGACTATAAGGCGTTACATGAGGGTAAAATAATGGAGGATATCATACAAGACCGTTTGGCATACAGTTTAGACGAGAACAAATACGAAAGGACCGAGGAATTTTCCTCTCCTTTCTCCACGTTGAGGACCACTAGTGTACGGGAACCAGTGTTGGGAGCCGCAGTGTCGGTGTCGGAAATGGTGGACGTTTCTTTCGAGGACAAGGAAATAGAGGCTATGAAAAAGGAAATGGTGCAACTAAAACAAGAAGAAGACAGATTGACTAAAAGAATGGAGGTGGAGCAGTTACGAAAGGAATTAGAGGCTAGACGACTACATGTTAAAAACTTAAAAGGTAATACGCATCATGAAAATATGTGTATAGACGATTTAAGGAAAGATAATAGTTTACAAAAGCATCTAAAGAAAGAACTGGAAAAGCTAGGCTTACGATCTGTTCTTTAGCCATCTGTCGCCTAGTCGTCTGCGTCCAGCAGTAGCGAAAATTCGCCAGACGAATCAAGCATGGTTTCTTTGAAAGATAAACAAAAGGGTAGAAAAAAGAAAAAGTCAGGAATTAACGCAAAAGCATCAGATAAAGTAAAATTTCCCCAGCGTTGGCCTCATGCTCACCTGCAGTTCGAATACGTAAACAAACAGGTAAAATTTGAAGAATTAGACTTCAAGATGTTTGTTGCAGGGGAGCTTGAGATTCTCGCTGAGGATGATTTATCAGTATCAGAAAAAAGGGTCGCTCTGAGCTATTGCGTAAGATTGTGTACTACAGTAGCTCTTATGAGTTTCAAGGTCTCACAACATTTTATGCAGCATGGTTAAGAGAAATAGAGCTGGGTAAAAGATGTTTTATCTAAATATTTATTAAAGAGCAAAGGATTTGTAGGGATTAAGAAAGATAATGGAATAAATTTTAACACGTCAGATGATCGCGTTTGGTTTTGCTCAGAATATCAAAGAAACAAATGCATGCATAAATCAAATCATTTAATGGTAGTAAAAGGGAAACAGAGGCTGGCAAACCATATATGTGCAGCATGTTGGCTTAAGGACAAAAAGAAACTTGATCATCCTGGAAGCTCCACCTGTTGTCCCAATAGATCTGTTTGACTTATACATGGGTTGTACAGTAAAACAACATGTACATCTATTACAAATGAGAATTTAAATGATTTATTTTTACCTAAATTCATTACTAAAAACATTGAAAAGCATATAAAATTGAATTTATGCATTCATATGAAATAGATAGTGATAAATGTTCAACTTTGGTGGTGGATAATTGTTTAAACTCTACAAATAAGGTTAAAACTTTTAGCTCGGTCAATCTAAATTCAAACTGTGGGTTAACACATATTAGACAGAATATGTGTTAACACTCTAATCAGTGTAATATTTGTAAAGCGCTTAAACCAAATGTAAAACTTGAGGATATTGAATTTCGCTTAAAAGCGCATCATTTAGTGAAAAAATCAGGATCATTAATCTTTGAAGTTGTAAAATTCCTATTAAAACTAAACTGAATGTTGGGTTTTTCAGATCAATGTTAAAATATTATAGGGATAATAAACTTTGTGATTGTTTAGAGTTTGGTTTCCCGATAGGGTATTTGGGAAAGGATAAACATTTGGACAAATTTGATAAAAAAGATTTATGGACGTATAAAAATCATAAAGGGGTCACAGAATTTGCAGACAGTATGATGCAATATTTAAATAAAGAAAGTAGTAATAAAGCCATTTTGGGTCCTTTTAAGTGTAATCCTTTTGA
>JAUELF010260336.1:0-11388 GCA_031471495.1 Clinocardium nuttallii | reverse complement strand
CTGACAACGGACGAATCGCCATGACATAAGCCCTTCTGGCCTTTGGCCAGTAGAGCTAAAAACTAGAAAAATCTCTATAATTGAACCTATGACTTAAAGTGGGAAACATTGTAGCAAAAGGAGAAATTGTACGTTTTTGTGCATTTTCTTCTTTTGTCACTATGTTTTTAAAAAGCCGTCTGCTGCAGAGGCGTCAAAATCGTCTGCTGGTGGGAAAGGGTTAAAAGACAATTTTGAAGTGATTTAGGCAGAAAATATGGTAAATATTCATAAATGAACATGACATTATTATTAAACCATTTTCCACAATTAGGCACTTTCTGACGTTGAAAACACTATTACAATAGGAGAAATTGCTCAAAACAAGCAACTTCTCCTTTCACTACAATGTTTTCAACTCTTTTTAATGATAAAATGCTTATTTATGAAGATTTTTCATGTTTTTGTCAATATATTTTCAAAGTCAGCTACTGCAGATTTGTTGTATGTAGGAAAGGGGGGTTAATAGTGTTGACAAATGTAAATTTTACTTTTCCCACAGTATTAGAAAATCATCTGCTGCAAATGCTTCAGAGTGGATCTGCATGTTGGAAAGGTTAAATTTAATACTAGATTGATGACACAGAACTGGTAATCTTCTTACATTGATTAACCCTTTCCCTCATATTGACACTTTTTGATGTCTCTGCAGTAACAACCTTTTAAAAACATAGTGACAAAAGAAGAAATTGCTCAAAACTAGCAATTTTCTCATTTGCCACAATGTTTTCCACTTTTTGTCATAGGTTATCCATTAGATTATAGAGATTTTCTAAAAAAAATTGGACAACATATGTTCAAAATCGTCAGCTGCAGAATTGTTGTATGAGGCAGGGAAAGGGTGAAGCAGAAATATTCAATTGGATACATTGTACTTCATTCAAGCTTGGTTATAGGCCAGGTTGTTAACTCTTTCCTAAATTATGTGATAAGCAAATCTGCAGCAGACGACATCTAGGCAAATAATCCAAATTATCTACCAGTTAAAGTATTCTTATAAAATCGAGTTAAAATCATTGTGGCAAAGGTCATCTGCTTCAGATGCGTCAAATGCATCTGCATGCGGGGAAAGGGTTGAACTTCTCCCTAGGTTAGTCAAGATAACCCTTTCCCACCACTTTTTGACACAATAGCAGCAGGCGACTTTTGAAAACATTGTGGCCGAAGGTGAAATTTCTCATGATGAGCAGTTTCTCCTTTGGCCGCAATGTTTTCAACTTTATTTAACAATTACCCCTTTCCCTCATATAGACGCTTTCTGACGCCTCATCAGCAGACAGCTTTGTGAAAACATTGTGACAAAAGAAGAAATTGCACAATGTTTTCCACTTTTAGTCATAGAGATTTTCCATTTTTTGAAAAAATATGTTCAAAGTTGTCTGCTGCAGAATTATTGTATGAGGGAAAGGGTTAAGCTATCTTTTGTGGAGCATTGTCAGGTTTTTGTCACCATGTTTTCAGTCATCCGCTGCAGATGTCTTGTATGTGGGAATTAAAATGTTCTTCTACTAAAGGTTCCAATGTTTTTATTTATTTTAGCACTTTTGCCAAGAAGTTTCTCCAGACGTTTAACGCAGAACAACTCAAACTCTACGATGATTTAATCAATAAACCATCCAATGACTGGGAACTCTATTATTGGATGACAGGTAAGAACAAGGAATTGCTACAAGATTTAATTTAATTTTGTTTATATGACTGGGAACTGTATAATCGTATGATGGGCAAGAACCTGGAATTGCTGCAAGATTTAATTTAGTTCAGTTTAGTTCAATCATATTTATCTGGTATACAGAATGTTTCACATCGTATTTATCATTCATATAAGTAAAAAACTGTTATGCAGAACATCAGGAATTTGGTTTGGGCACAAGTTATTTCAACGTTAAATAGAAGTCCTTCCCAAATTGCAGCACAATAAATAAGTGGATGACAGAGTGTATCTAGTATTATGATATAGCAAAATTGTTTAAAGCTAATTCATGAAATAGTTTATGTTAAGCCCTGTATACTAGTTTATGTTAAGCCCTGTATACTAGTTTATGTTAAGCCCTGTATACTATGTCATATGTCAATCAACATCTTCTCCTCAGTAACAAGTGGGTCAATTGGGATGAAACTTCACAGCAAGCATCCTCTCAAGAATTCCTTTAATGATTTGGGTCCATGCAGAATTCTGGTTTCTGGTTTCCATTGCAAACTGATTGGCTAATTTTCAAATATTTTGTAGAAATGTTTCTTGGGTAACCCTCGATTAGATTCCTTCAAGCCCTGTAGATTTTTCAAAAACGTGACGGACAGAAGGCGTGGCGTGGCTGTTTTGTCTTATAGCTATAGTGAAAACTTTAAATATCTTCTTCTTCTAAAGTCTCTGTCCTATTTCCAAATAATTTTGTAGAAATGTTCCTAGAGTGACCTTAAAACTGATATCTTATAGCCATATTGATTGGCGAAAAATGTGGTCGCCAGGGGTTGGTGTGTATGGTGTATGACGGAAAAAGGAAAAAGACTTCTTGAGAGCAAAGTCTTACAGATGAACCTATATTTCTTCCCTTTTTTTCTTCTTCAGAAAATAAGCCCACACCAGACGAGTTCAACAATTCTATCATGGATATGTTAAAAGAACATGTTAAGAATGAGGATAGAGATGCACGTATTCAACAACCTCCATTGTAAATCTGACACAATGTTCTGATAACAAAAATGTTCAATTAACCCTTTTCCTCCCATACAAATCTTTTGAAACGGACAACTTCTAAAACATAAAGGCAAAACTACTGATATTCTCTGTTATAATAGTATGATAATTGAAGAGAGTTGCAAACACTATGGCATAATGGAGAAATTGCATTCAAGAGTTGAATGGTTAAATCTTGTGGCAGTAGTTATATATTACATATATAATTATAAGGGAGTTTCAATTTGACGAGTGCTAAGACATTACTTCCGTTTTTATAATAAAAATAATTGAAGACAGTTGAAAACACTGGGATAAAGGAGAAATTGCATTCAAGAGTTTTTTGAAAATGGTTAAATCGTGTGGCAGTAGTTATATATTACATATACAATTATAATGGGAGTTTCAGTTTGACGAGTGCTAAGACATTACTTCCGTTTTTAATGTAATCTTCATACATATAAATGTAATTAACCCTTAGTTGATGGTATCAGTGTTCTGCTTTGAAAATCCAAAAATAATGCTGCAAACCACGAAATTTTTAAATATAAACTTCATGGACTTAAACATATTTTGGAAAAATGAGAAATTGCTCATTAAATGTACAAGGAATTCTTGAAAGACTTATTTTATACCTCATAAGGACTATTTGATTGTTCAAGGAAACATGTATGTAATATTAATGCAAATTTATAATCCGTTCCAGATTAACCAGGATCTCTTGGAAATCTTACATTTCACTTAAAACTGATTGGATTATTTTGTTGTTCAACCATTCTAAGAATTAGGAGGGATATTCTACACTCTAGGTATAGGCATTGTTGCATAGATGAGTTTAACTCTTTCCCTCATATAGACGCTTTCTGATGCCTTTGCAGCAGACAGCTTTTTTGAAAATATAGTGACATAAGAAGAAATGGCTCAGAACGAGTAATTTCTCCTTTTTCCGAAATGTTTTCCACTTTTAGTCATAGGTTATCCATTCAATTATAGAGATTTTCTATTTTTTGACAAAATATGTTCAAAGTCGTCTGCTGCAGAATTGTCGTATGAGGGAAAGGGTTAAAGGTTAAAAGTCAGGTCGAACAAAATTAAATTTTACAAACAAACTAGAAACATAGATTGATCATAAAGACAGATTTTCCCTTCAACCACTACTACACATAACAAATCAAAGTCTGCTCAAAGTCATCAGTCTTACTGAGAAGAGAGTTCAGGTCATTCTTTACCGATGTCCATTGTGCATTCGCATTAAGTACCATTGAATGGTTTCAAAAGATAAAAGCCAGATGTAGTCCGGTCTAATTTTTCCGGCCAATAATCCCTCACTGTCATAATGTAATGGAAATATTATTGTAATGGCCCCGGGAGAGATCCCTATGTGACTTGCCGTTAATTAATAATCTTAACGCGCATGTATTCTCATGTATTGCAATTTTGCCGTCCTGATTAAGAAGCTAGCTTTACGGGCACAAATTTGGGGACACCACTGTCCGTATTTATATATATATAATATCTGAATTATATCTTGACAATTTCATCCATTTCCCACATGCAACAAATATGCAGCAGACGACTTGGAAAACATTTAAAATCTCTACAAATGAAAGAACAGTTATTGAATAAAGTTGAAAATATCGTGGCAAAAGGAGAAATCAATCGTTTTCAGCAACTTCTCCCTTTGCCATAATGTTTTCAAAAGTTGTCTGCTGCCGAGGCATCACATATAGCGTTTGTATGTGGGAAATGGTTAACCTTATACTGACCTTTGTGCAAAGATATATTATGCCAATACTATTGATTGATTGATTGTTTGGTGTTCTACACCACTTTCAACAATCTTTCTGTTACATCACTACATTTCCTGGGTAGGTTACCAGTACTAATTGTTCCATTTGTCACCAGCCAGTCATTCGTAATGCTTATCCCTCAACCCTAAGCACCAAGGAGGGCAGCCATTGCTACCATTTTTAAACCAGCACGTTTGAACAAGATGATTTATACAGTTTATAATTTCCGTTGACATGGCAAACAGAATTTGCCTGGAATCAATTCAATTGAACAATTTTGAAAGGTGACCCTCAATGGAACATTCCTGGGAAGTTTGAATGGCATTAGCCAAGTGGTTAAGCAGGACATGACATGACAGTTAAAAAATGTTGTTCTTTCAGTTAAGCCATGGCAACTAGAGATTCACATGTAATATTCTCTACAATCTCAAAGGGCATAACCAATGGAACATTCCTGTGAAGTTTGGTCAAAATTGGCTTTGTGGTTTAGGATATGTCATGTAAGGAAATTGGTGACAGGTGTACAACAGATGACACCCAACAGACATCCAATGGTCCCAAAGGCTCACTATGAGCAATTCTTTAAATATGTATTTTTTTTAACACACCTCAAGAAGACAACATTTGAAAATATTGTGGCAAAAGGAAATATTGCTCATAATGAGAAGTTATTCATCCATGTCTGAAAAGATATAATTTGAAATATAGAATAAAATTGCATTCTATGACCAATGGCACAATGTTCTCTAGGATGTTATGAGGTGATAAGAGTTGTCTAAGGGTGTCTTGTTTTTACAACTAATTAAAACTTGGAACATATTAAAATTGGTAAAATGATTCCTGTTTTATGAGCCAAGGCTTTAATAAGATGGTAAAATCATTTTGAGATTTTCTGCAATTAGTTTTAATCCTTTGTACATCTGCAGCAGATGTCTTGAAAAATATGTCCAGGCAAAAATATGTAGAATAGAATCTCTGTAAATGAAAGTATTACTATTGAATAAGTTTAAAACATTGTGACAAAAGGCAAAAATGCTTCTTATGAACGAACAAATGCTGCTTTCCAAAGTATTCTGCTGCAGAGGCAATAAAATGTGTATACATGTGGGAAAAAAGTTCATAAAAACACTTGATTATAAGAAAGGAATATTCATTGTTTTTGTTGGTATTATCCCTTTCCCATAATTTGATACATCCACATATCTTTTATATGATTGGTTTTTCTAAAAGTCATCTGCTGTAGATTTGTTCTATGCTTGAATTCAGCTTAATATGTCAACCCTTTCCCACATACAACAAATCTGCTTCAGATGACTTTGAAAACATAATGGAAAAAATATGGAAATAGTTGAAAACATCGTGGCAAAAAGGAGAAATTGTTCAGGAGAGGCATCAGAAAGCATATTTGTATTGGAAAGGGTTAAAGACACTTTAATGAATCTCTTATGAATTGTTTTGTTGAAAAATGGATATTTCAATTTTAAGGCTTTTGCATCATTTTCAGCAGGATATCTGTACATGATTGTCTTTTAGTACAAATTGGTAGAACATCCGTCTTTGGTGCATGTTTGATCCCAGCTCGAGTCATACCAAAAACTTTACAAATGGTAGTAATGGCTTCCCGTTGGCTTTCAAAATTGTGGCATAAGCATTGCGACTGGCTCTTCTATTGAATAAATGGACCATAAGCACTAAGTCTTGTAACTTACCAGGGAAACACAGTAATATACTGAAAAGTTGTGGAAAGCAGTGTTAAACACCAAACAAACAAATAAGATCCGTGCTCCTACCTCTCAACATATCCCATGTGCTAACCTCTCAACATATCCCATGTGCTAACCTCTCAACAGATCCCATGTGCTAACCTCTCAACAGATCCCATGTGCTAACCTCTCAACAGATCCCATGTGCATAACCTCTCAATGGATTATTGCATGACTGTGCTCTTTGCAGATTTCATGTGCTTACCTCTTGGCAGATTCCATGCACTTAATTACCTATCTACAGATTTCATGTGCTAACCTCTTTGCATTTTCCATGTTTTTACCTTTCTGCAGGTTTCATATGCTAACTTCTCAACAGATTACATGTGCTAACCTCTCTGCAAATTCCATGCACTAACCTTTCTGCATATTCCATGAGTTATCCTCTCAACAGATTCCATATGCTAACCTCATAACAGATTCCATGTGCTAACCTCTTGGCAGATTCCATGCACTAACCTATCTACAGATTTAATGTGCTAACCTCTCGGCAGATGCAATGCACTAACCTCTTTGCATTTTCCATGTTTTTACCTCTCTGCAGATTTCATATGCTAACTTCTCAACAGATCTCATGTGCTAACCTCTCAACATATTGCACTTTGCAGATTTCATGTGCTAACCTCTCAACATATTCCATGTGCTTACCTCAACAGATTTCACGTGATAACCTCTTGGTGGATTCCATGTGTTAACCTCTCAGCAGATTTCATATGCTAACCTCTTGGCAGACTCCATGCACTAACCTCTCTGCAGATTCCATTGTTAACCTCTCTGCAGATTCCATGCACTAACCTCTAAAGATTCATGTGCTAACCTCTCAACAGAATTCATGCGCTAACCTCTCAGCAGATTTCATATGCACACCTATCTGCAGATTCCATGCACTAACATCTCGGCAGATTAAATATGCTTAGCATCTCTGCAGATTCCATGCACTAACCTCTAAAGATTCATGTGCTAACCTGTCTGCAGATTCCATGCACTAATATCTCGGCAGATTAAATATGCTTAGCATCTCGGCAGATTGCATATGCTAACCTCTCAACAGATTCCATGTGCTAACCTCTCAACAGATAACCTCTTGGCATATTCCATGTGTTAATCTCTTTGCAGATACCAATGTTAACCTCTTGGCAGATTTCCTGTGCTAACCTCTCAACAGATTGCATGAACTAACCTCTCTACAGATTACATGTGTTAACATCTCTCAACAAAGATTCCATGTGCTTAGTTTTCAATATATTTCATGCACTAACCTCTCTACAGATTACATGTGTTAACCTCTTACCTCTCAGCAGGTTTTATGATTTAACTTCTTTGCAGATTCAATGCTCTCACCTCTCAGCAGATTCAATGCTCTAACCTCTCAGCAGATTCCATGTGTCAAAAGCAACTCCCTTATACATGCTGGTACACTATTATTTATAATCAACTCCCTTATACATGCTGGTACACTATTATTTATAATCAACTCTTTCACACACACAACAAATCTATAGCAGCGACGTTGAACAAATCTTAGTACATGTATTAATGTGAACGATTTCGTTTAATGAGAATATATTTATTTATTTAATGGAGTAAAAAACATAGTTGCGAAATCAATATTTTTACAGAGATGTTTTCAAAGTTGTCTGCTGTAGATTTTTCATAGGTGGTGGGAAAGCGTTGAAGTCTCTATCCCGATGCAGAAGGATTATGACACATTTGCAGCAGAAGACTTATTAAAACATTAAGGCAAATGGTGATTTAATGAGCAATTTCTCTATATGCAACAATGTTACCATTAATATTTTTGCCCAGCTGATCTAACCTCTTTTCGACATCCAGACGATTTCTGATGCCTCTGCAGCAGATGACATTTGAATTAATTGTGGCAAAAGGAGAAAACTCACAAAACAAGCAAATTTGACCTTATTGCCACTATTTTTTTTTTAATACTCTATTCAATAATTATTTACTATCAATTATAAAAAATAATCTCTATTTTTGTCAAGATGATTTCAGTGGTCTGCTGTATATTTGTTGTATGTGGGAAAGGGTTAACATCACCTGCTTCAGATGTATGTATCTAGGGAAAAAAAACTTACAGAAGAAACAATTTCTCTCACAAAAATCTTCTATGAAAAAAAGTCTGTCATAAACCTGCCAGTGATTGTCACTTACTTTTAACAGATTAACCCTTTCCCACATACAGACACTTTCTGACAACTCTGCAGCAGAAGATATTTGAAAACAATTTGTGATGAAATAAGAAATTACTCATAATGAAAAGCGTTTGCCACAACGTTTTAAACTCCATTTAATAATCATCCTTTCATTTAAAGAGATTTTTCATATTTTTGTCTCAAAATTTTAATACTCATCTGCTGCTTATTTGTATTGTTACTTTAAGTGAAGGGTGAACAGATAAAGAAAGTAGATTCAAAGGCATCAAAAGTTAACCCTTCCCCTCATACAGATGCCTTCTGAAAGATCTATGGCAGACAACTTTTGAAAACATTTTGAGAAAAACAGAACTTACAACATTTACAACTTTTTTTCAATAAAAGTACTTTCAATTGAACAGATTTACCATATTTTGCCCAGAAGCTTTAAAAGACGTCTGCTGTAGATTTGGCATATGTGGTAAAGGATCAATACTAGTGAAATGTTTAATCCCTTTCCACAGAAAAATAAATCTGCAGCCGACGACTTTAGAACACCTAGGGAATAGAATAATATGGCAAATCTCTATAAATGAAAGTATAATTATTGGATCGAGTCGAAAACATTGTGGCAAAAGGGAGAGAATTTTGATTTTGCCATTTGCCACAATGCTCTCAAGTCATCAGCTTCAGACGCGTCAAAATGCATCTGCATGTGGGAAATGCATTCATGTTAGCTAGAATATTTCATGAGAAAACATTACAGACAGAGGGGTAAACCTGAGATTGTTAATGTCTGTAAACATGTTAAGCTTGTAACCAGTTATAATTCCTGGCAAGCCATTCCCCACAACATACATCTTTTTGTCAGTCGAGAAACAAATTGTTCTGTCAATTTCATTATGCTGTAACGATGCATTATTTGTGTACACTGTCAAAGAAGCATTCATCTTATGTTACCTTTCCTGCAAAAAAACTGCTACACTCTCTGTATAAATCACGTCAGAAACAAGCGGATATTTGACTGTTGACAAATTTTGATTAACCCAAATTTTCTTGATTATTATTGATTGCAAATAGGTATGTAAGTGATTTAACCCTTCCCAACATACAGACACATTTTGAAGCATCTGCAGCAAAGAACATTTGGAAAAATTATGGTAAATTATAAAAATTCAGTTAACCCTTTCCCACATACAACCAATCTGCAGCAGATTACTTTGAAAACGTACCCTAAAACATTTGAAAACGAAAGTACAATAATTGAGTAGAGTTTAAAACATGGCGACAAAAGGAGAAATTGCTCCTTTTGAGCAATTTCTTCTTTTGTAACCATGTTTTCAAAAAGCTGTCTGCCGTTTTCTGACACCTCTGCAGCAAAAGGCTTTTTGAAAACATAGTGACAAAAAAAGCAATTTCTCCTTTTGCCACAATGTTTTCCGCTTTTAGTCATAGGTTATCCATTCAATTAAAGAGATTTTCTATTTTTTGACGAACATGCTCAAATTCGTCTGCTGTGGATTTGTTGTATCTGGGAGAAGGTTAAAGAGATTTTTTCTATTTTTGTCTTGATGTTTTCAATGTTGTTTGCTGCAACCTTGAATGTGGGTGAGGGTTAATTGATACTGTGCATGTCATTGATTTATTTATTAGCCATAATTAAATTGAAAATATAGACAAATGAAAATAATATATACTGCAGGAAGACTTTGGAGCTAGAATTGCTTCTTTTAGGTTAATGGCATCCTTTGGAATTTGAACATGTCATAAAAATTATTTATTTATTTAAAACATCCATTGATTTAAAGTTAGAACAAATATTCATTTCAGGAAATTCAAATTAGTCACTGCATAAAATGTCCAGGTTTTAAAAAGTTCATTGAAAACAATTGACTTTATTTTAAGTTTCCCAAATTCCCTCATATTTGTCCCAAAACATATAAACCAGGAGGAACACTTTTCGCCTCTTGTGGATTTTCTGTTTCAGGAATCATTTCTCTATATCTATATCCCTCGAAGACAGAAGGTGTCGGCCCAGATCAGTCTGATCTGGTTGATAAATTACGCAGATGAAATAATGTTGGTTTTCTCCTAGGACGGCTCACATGTGAATTGCTCCACAAAAACCTACCATAAGGAATTGACAACCATGGTAGATCAAGATCAGTTAGTGAAACAGCAGTCTGATCAGGCTTTGCACTATTTAGTAACTAAGTCATAGCAGGTTTAAAGAAACTTCTTGTAAATCAGTATCCCCTTAGCACAAAATTAATGCATATGCAGGTCTTTTTCCACAGGAGTAGTAATTACATTAAAAGTAGTAATTACATTAAGGTTGATTTTCCTGGAGCACCACAAATATTGTCTTTGATCTACAAATTCAGCTAAATGGTGTTTTTGGCAATTAGTTGTTTTTTTAAGCTAGTCAAAGGGCAATTAGCAAACATAAAGCTTCTCGTTTTTTCCCCAATGTATTCTTCCTGATCTCACAATTTATTAGTTGTTGAAGTAATTCAATATTTTTCTTTTAGATGTTTTTTTTTTTAATAAGAATGAGTATAAAAATGAACAGAGAATTAAACCTTACAAGTTTTCAGCACGCAACTTTGCAAACATCTCAACAAATAATTTGTAAAGTCCCTATTAATAAAAGTATGACTTTTTGTGTATTGAAGTGTTTAATTTAGCAGTGTTACAAAAGTTGCCATTTCTCTTTTTACCTCAATGTTTCAAGAGTCAGTTATTAGACTGGGGAAACCCCGTTTCAAATCCCCGATGCTAACAACTCTTGACAACAGTTGATTCCTTGTATTATGTAAACAAGAGCTGTCGGAGGACAGCATGCTCGACTATACACTGCTTATTCACTTAAGCATTATTTCAGTTTACGCAAAGTTCATAATTACAAGAAATTAAAAAATAAAAAAATAAAAGATCTATATCCAAGTAAAAGAAAAACAAGAAATTAA
>JAUELF010260325.1:0-11389 GCA_031471495.1 Clinocardium nuttallii | reverse complement strand
GAGAGAGAGAGAGAGCGAGAGAGAGAGAGAGAGAGAGAGAGAGAGAGAGAGAGAGAGAGAGAGAGAGAGAGAGAGAGGTGGGATGGCTGTGCCCATCAGCATAATGACATTACTTGTCAGTGTATGTGTTAGTTTATTGGATTACAATACAATATAGATCTAACTTGTATTCAAGTGTCATGATTTTATCTAAAGTGTTATGGGAGCAATTAGCCCAGAGATCCTCCCATATTTCACAACATGGCAGTAAACCTGTTCTACAATACGACTGTATTCACGTTAATCTTTGATATCATGGAAATACATCTTAACAACGGAAAAAACAATGATTTATTGATAGATTGGTGTGTGAAAAGTAGATGGATGAAACAGTTATTGGGTTTGATATATTGATTAATGGGTGGATGAGTTGGATGAGGGAAAAATAAATAAATAATGTCCGGATAATGCAAGACATGGAGAACGAGTGAGAGCTAGAGAGAAAGAGTGAGAGAGAACGAGAGAGAGAGAGGGGGAGAGAGAGAGAGATAAATGAAGCACAAACGCTCACTCTTTAGATGTTTATTGTACTGGAGAGTGGAATTCAGAATCTAAAACTATTGTGACAAAAATATTATTTCTCGTAATGAACAATTTTTCTTCAATAATTAGAGTTTAAAAAAAGTGTCCATCTTTTACCGTAAGTCTTCCTTTGCAAATGTTTTGAAAGTTTGAAAGGGGAGTCAAGGTAATTGGTAATTTATACAATTGCACAATTTACCCCTTTCAGCAGACAACTTTAAAAACATCCAGTTTAAAATGTAGGATACCTCTAGATATGAAGGTATAATTACTAGAGAAAAAAAAGTAAACATTTTGACAAAGGGAGAAATTGCTCGTTTTGAGCACATTCTTCGTTCGTCACAATGTTTTATAAAGTCGGCTGCTGAATAGGCGTCGGGACGCGTCTATATTTAGAAAAGAGTTATATCACTTCCGGTTCCAATGAGTCGAGAACGAAATCATGTGATATTTTAGCACAGCAACGACACATGAAGACGTGTTTTAAAATGAATGGTAACGTCCATCACAATTGCATACTCTACTTTGTGCAGACGGTTTTGGGTCACAATTATCATTTACCGGGAAGATCATGAACAAGACTGCTGCACATACTGATCTGGATAGATGATCGCAAGCAAAGTCACGAAGATGTATTGTACCATGACGTTTCGCATTACGTGACTAACCTTTAGGGTATAAAAAGGGGACAGATTAGGGAGCTTTATAGAACTAACTGGCGCCTAGTACTGTGAGATATCTGTACAGAATATCACATCTTAATATCAATATTGATCAATCAAATTAGTATATTTTTTCCTGTCAATTATGTTCGAGGTGTCATGATTTTTATCTTTTTGCAATGACAGACAAGGAGGGTCATTCCCGCCCTTTTTTTATTGGGCCCTTGTCTTCACTATTTCACAGAGATAGGAAAAGAAGCTTTTGGCAATCCTGGTGCAGACAGGCTGTCTGTGCCCCTTTCATTGCTACAATGTATTAAGGTTAACACTTGTTCTTAATACAAACATCTAATACTGCCTCTCCAGTTGACGTCTATTGAAAAACAGTGTGGTAAATGGAAACATGACTCTGTTTTAGCAATATATACCAATGCCTTCACTGTTTTACAGAAATAGGAAAATTAGCTTTTGGCAAGTAATCCTGGTGCAGACTGTCTGTGTCCCTTTCTCATTGCTGCATTTTAACGGTTTACACTTTTTTTGGTACAACCGACGTCTATTAGAAACATTACTCTGTTTTATAAATTTATAATCTTTTTGGAATTATTTCAAAAAGTCATGTGTGTAAAGGAACACTTTGCGCTCTGATCTTAATAAACAAGCCTATAGAATGTTGCCTTCGTATACAAGGTATACAAATGAATATCCATAAATGCTGATGGTATATCATGTAGCATGCTTCAGAGTGGAATAGGTTATGATGTTATTTCTTTTTATAGCGGTGAATTGTGTCAAGCGAGCATTGTCACGTTTGAATCCATGGCTGAAGAGTTCAAACCCCATCCCGGTCAATTTTCGGACGAATGAAGTGTTGTCATTTACATCTGCTTCCTGGTTAATGGTAGATATTTAACGAAATAATGACATAACAACAAGGAAATGGAGTGGAGAAAAGCGTCGATAGAAATAGCTATCTCATTTTGTTCCTGGATAATGCATGGCATGGAAATGTTTCTGGTCTGTGTTTCTATTGATAACAGTCAATGCGGCATTCGTCTTCCACCAATGAGTCTGTGTGGAAAAGCAGCCACCTGCTTGGACCGGCTTGAGAAAGCCAAGAAACACATGAAAATGTGCACAAGACGCCGTGCTTTGACTGATTACGCCCCTTGGTTCAGTATCGGATTAAGTCATATGAAGTCGAACTAACATTGAAGCAGCAATGTTCTACGTGTGGGGAATTGGAATCAGTCACAACAAGCACCACTAGTGTTGGTTTCGTGTTCAACGGGTCTCTGTCAAATCTTTTTTTTCTTTTAAATATATAACAGTATTAACCACGTGAATAGGTATGGGACTGTTTTGACCACAGTCCCTTATACCTTTCAACAACTGTGTTATTAGTTATGCTATTAATTGACAACACATTTGATAAAAGTTTGCAATGAATTTGCAATAAATTTGATGTAAATTGAAAATAAATTTGATATAAGTTGACAATAACTTTGATGTAAGTAATGTTTTATTAGCTTAGTGATTCATTTCAGTCAATGGTATGAATTCAAACTCTCAACGGTCATATGTCTTGTATGGGCGGTGTTTTGAGGAAACCAACCTTAATTCAATTATGACCAGTGTAGATTCAGATCAACATACGCATCTTTGCAACTTAATCGGAATATTCACTGTTACCAATAAGTCCTAGAACCTTACACAAACTTCTGAGTATACACCACTTGGATCCTTTAGTATGGCTGCACAAAATCTTATTTAAAACAGACCTAACCTTCTCTTGCTCGTACACAGATTACATAATAAGATTACAAAACCAATACTGTGGTCTCTGCGTAAAGGGTCGACCCTGATCCGCCTTAGCATGCCGTGCAGGCTAACCCGGACAGACACCTTTCAACTGCTGCTGATTGTTGCTGTTTCAGGAATCATTACTCTATATCTCTATCCCCCTGAGACGGAATGTGTCGGACCGGATCAGTTTTCGTCTTGAATCCGTCTCTGAGGGATAAAGATATCGAGTAATGAGACCACAGTGTTGGTTAGAGGAATAGAGTTATGATTCCTGAAACAGAAAATCAACAGAAGGCGAAACGTGTCCGGGTTAGGCTGGGCGGCATGCTTAGTCTGATCCGGGTCGATATATTACGCAATGTTGGTTTTCACGCGGGACGGCCCATATTGTTTACAAAATCCCTCTCGTACCTTTATCCATGGACAGGCTTATCAGAATCTACACACCCAATTACAGAAGCTTATAACAAGAGTATGTCCAATAATATTTGAACAGTGTAGATCTGGATTAGACTGCTCGGATACACAGGTTGATTCGGATGTAAACCTAACCTGAACCCTTTCCCTCATACGACAATTCTGCAGCAGACGACTTTCAACGTACTTTGTCAAAAAAAGGAAAATCTCTATATAATTGAATGGATAACCTATGACTAAAAGTGGAAAACATTGTGTCAAAAGGAGAAATTGCACATTTTGTGCAATTTCTCATTTTGTCACTATGTTTTCAAAAGCCGTCTGCTGCAGAGGCGTTAAAAAGCGTCTATATGAAGGAAAGGGTTAATACCACATTTGTTTAGGAATTCCTTGTTTATAGCAACCACACTTTTTATTTCAAATTGAATCAATGCCATGTGGTAAATGAACCTGTAATAAAAGACCACCTCTGAACAAGTTCTCCTCCCATGAGTGGTCTTTAAACACAGGTTGAACTGTGTATCGATTACAAAATTCCAGCGTGTGCCTTTATTCATGGACAGGTCGATTTTTGTAAGTCGTATGTCGGATAAAGGTAAAATAGTTGCTGTTTTGAACCTTGAATTGTTTGTTTTGTGTTTAGTTTACGCCGCTTTTAACACATTTAAAGATATATCACGGCGTGAGTTACCATTACTGCATGTCATTTTATCCTGACACCAGCCAGTCAGTCGTTATGCTCACCCAACACACCTACGCACCTCGGCGATCAGCTATTACAACACTTTTTAAAGGCTTTGGTATGACCTGGTCGGGTATCGAACACGCGACCTCTCGAACCCGAGGATGATGCTCTACTACTACGCCTACGAGGCGGTCCACGTTTCTAAGGGTAACACTATATAATTGACTATCAGTAATGTTCTCAACATTTATTACAAATGTTCATGCAATATTCTAACATACAGTTTACGGATACAAGCTATATATATACATGTACATAAGGTACATAAAGTGTTTAACGATACATTTAGTATTGCAATATATGATATATATTTTGTAGTTTATCTACATATCTTACTGGCACACGTGTGTGCATAAATGGCTCAAACGAACAGTTTAGATAGTTTTGTCCTGGATACGTGTATGCCGACTACCCAACCCCGACCCTTATAAGAAATATGATAGCACGTAACATATATCTGATTTCTGTTCTAGATTGGATACGTTCTAGTACGCTACTAGCCCAGCCCAGATCAAAACATCGAACACGTATTTTATTCGATTAACAATTGTATATCCTAGTTTAGATTTATAAGTTTAAATCGGCTACCAAAGCCTCTATCACGTACTACAACATAGCAATTGACAGCAAGTAAAAGCTATCCATTTTTACCCAAGTTAAGATACCTGTCCGCCAATAACCCAACGTCCCATCTAACTCAACCCCATCCCGTTACTCCCAAAAAACACCCCATCCCCATTTCCCCAACATCACCTCGTCCCCAGCCCCAACACCCCATCCCATTAGCTGGGACGAAATTGGGTTTTCAAATAATCTACTTTCACTTTCGTAAAAGGTTAACATACTAAATTAAGACTATGACAGTTGATATGGTAAATAATTACACGATTTCCCCAAACGTGAAGTATATTATGTACGGTGTCGCGTCAGGTGTTTCGGTTAAATTAGGCCAAACACATCAGAGTTTAATATAATAACTTTGTTTGCGTAGCAATGAGTGCACCAGAATGCATTGACTCTTAAGTCATTATGAATATGTATAAGATGCACTGATATTGATTGATTTGATCATCTTTATTATTTTGACCTTGTTCGAAATTGAGGGTACAGTATGTGAAGACTAGTTTTGTCCCAGTCTGATTTCGTTCAAAATGACTGTAACAATATTCGCGGGGCGATTTCTGTCTGGCATAATACATGACAACCCCTCCCATTTTCTTTGGCTTATTATGAAGCATAACGTTAACTTGTTCAATGATATAGGATGTTCTACCTGTAAGTGTATAGAACGTGTGACTATTGGGGGTTGAAACTGGTTGGTTTACATGGAAACAAAGAGGAAATTTATTTGGTATGGTGTAACGTCACCTTTATATGTGCTGACCTACAGATTATATATGATATAGTCAACGTTTGAAAACTGTTTAAAAGTTGTCTTTAAATATAAGAATAACAATCCTGGGGGAAAAATAGATTTATAACTTCCCTTTCGAGTACAATAAACATCAAAATATTGAATGTGTATACTTCATTTTTACTGGGAAGACATATCAAGTACATTTTCATGAATTTCAATTGACTGTTTTTTCAACATTTCATGCCAAAATAGTTTAAACTACGTATTACTTTTTCGTCACTGTTTCAATATTTCAAAACATTTAATCCCCATCTTTACTTTTAAAGGTTTTATTGCACCCTCGTACAATAAAGGTTCAGGTGAATGTGTTAACGCACAGTCTCATCAAAGTCGTTTAACTGTCTTTCCCTATGTTATATATACACCTGACAAAATACCAGAAGTATAACATCAGTATGTGTAGGCCTACGCCAACGTTACTTGAAACGATGCAAAGCCAGAAAGGAAATAAACCCCAAGCTCGACAAATGCGGGTCATATGGACTTGTGCCATCCTTTGGAAAATCGAAACTATAAAAGGTTACAATAAATTGAATCTTACGTGTATGGAAAAATGTTTGCTTTTATAGGAGCGGCTCCATCCACTGAACTAGTATGCCTTTTAACACACATAATCATGAACAAACAGTTGTTTATTATAACATTTGGTAGCAACTAATGCTAGCGCCAAAGGTTATATAGTGTTTTTGCAAACAATAATAAAAGACTCCAATGAGTCAATTCGTGACGAACTGTCTTACCCGATATCAGCATTATTTGCATTTAAGTTTATCAAAATATTGCGAAATTCTTATTACATAAAAAGATAGCGTCGCCCGATTATGAACATGAAAGAGGCTACTTAAAGGAACTCGATGCACAAAGAGTTCAAATAAGACCTACTCAATATAATTGTGTGTCCATCATCAATCATCGTTATCACTGTTTTGCCAATAATATCCCTTGCTACCCCCACCGGATCCGCCCTCTCCTCCTTCTCCCCCGCCCCCGCCTTCACCGCCTTCACCGCCTGAACTACCGCCTCCGCTTCTACCTCCGTAACCATAGCCACCGTATCCATAGCTACCGTATCCATAACCACCGTAACCGTAGTTTTGCCCATAACCCCTCCCAAAACCACCCCCGCGTCTTCGACCCATTCTATTGTGATACCCACTTCTATATCTACCGTACTGACCAACAGACCCTCGTCTAAGCATATACAACATTGCTATGTCATTATAATCATTGTCGCGAAATCCCATATCAAATGAGTCTTCTAACAAGTCGGCCATTAAGTAATCCCGCATCCCGTATCCCGAAGTGTGACCTCTGATCCCGTATCCTGAAGTGTGACCTCTCCTCCGATATCCCGAATTATAACCCCCTCTCTCGTAGTGCTCGTACCCCTCGGATATACATCTCCCACCCACGAGGGCTTGTCCATGACCACACCCATGTGAGACAGTATATTTAGAGTGCCCAGTGTTAACGGGTACAGGATAGGGTTGTGGTATATGGACGGGATATGGTCTCGGTACTTGTACATGAACTGGCTGTGATATTCTCACCGGAATAGGCTGTGGCACTGTCACGGGGTACGGTATCCGGACCGGGTAAGGCATCGGAATGGGTTGGGTCCGTGTTCGTGTGCGTGTGATAGGTACCGGTATCGGCCGGGGTACGGGGTACGGGACCGGAATAGCGATCCTTTGAGGTTGGGGCAAGGGCATTGGTCGGTGTCTCGGAATTGGATGCGGGAAGGGTCTTGGTAGGGGATGCGGTCGAGGTCGCGGCAATGCAGGCAATATATTTGGACCTGCGACTCTTGCCGATCCGATATCACCCTTCCCATGACCTGAAAAAAATAGTGAGAAATTATATTTCTATCAATATATGAGCCCTTCCAAGGTAAAAGGTACAGGTTAGCATGTCTGTATAGTGTGGGTTCAGCCATTACAACCATTACATACCTGCCGTAAAGTTCCCATTTCGGTCACTTATAGGAATGTATCTGACCTAAATGTTTACATATAAGATTTTCAAACGGACATGTTTAATGAGCACGTTGTTTGTAATATGAGCCGTTCTATGAGAAAACCAAAAGTATGGTCTCTGCGTAATATATCGACCCAGATCAGCCGGCGCAGGCTAATCCGGACCGACACATTATGTCTTCAGGGGATAGATGCATAGAGTAATGATTCCTTAAACAGAAAATCCACAGTAGGCGAAAAGTGTCTGTCCGCATTAGCCTGTACATGCTTAGGCTGATCTGGGTCGATACTTTCCGCAGAGTCCACAATGGAAGTTTTCTCGTGGGGCCGCTTATATGTTCGAACGAAGCGAGAGCCAGCGTAGAAAACGAGATGAAATCCTAACGCAGAAATTAACACAGTGTTTATCCGTTCTGATTACTCGTTCGGGCAAGCAATATTTATGCCATGCTTTTTCAACGACAGATACGTTTTATGAAATTGTTCGAGTAAAACGATCAGCTCGAGTTAAAAAGGACAGTGATACGATTCAAACCTTTCTTTTAAAAGAATAAAAAGACAACAATATATGTAAGATAACCATGTGTTTAAATGAAGACGTGACTATGCAAAGTTATCTCCCGTAGTCTTCCGATCGGAGAATGTGGTCAGATTTCTGATGAATACATAAGTGGTCTCCCATTATACAGTACCGATTTTGTTGAAAGTTAAAAGTGTTTCTTTTAGTTTTTTATAACGTTGAATAACATTTGTCTGATTTATAAACAAAATAGTTTGCTTTTAGGTATATTGACACCTAAAGAGCCATTTTCAGAACATCTTGTATTTCTGGAATTGAAAGTATAAAACGGGATAATGGTGACTTCCTATTTGACCTCATAAGTCGGAAAATGGTCCGTTAACCTGTATGTTTTCCTGGATATGTTCCTAGTTCTAATACTGTACTGTTGTTTGACTTGTTGGGAACGAACCCATAATGCCATAATTGTCGTCTATGAAAAATGAATTACTTCCCTTTGGTCTGATGCGGTTTCAAGAAATCATGACGCAGTAAATAACACAGTGTTTATCCGTTCTGATTACTCGTTCGGGCAAGCAATATTACTGTAATGTTGTTTCAACAGCGGGTACGTTTGATGAACTTGTTCGAGTAAAACGATGAGCTCGAGTTAAGAAGGACATTGATATGATTCAAACTTTTCTTTTAAAAGAACTAAAAAGACAACAAAATATGAAAGATAACCATGTGTTTAAATGAAGACGTGTCTGTGCAAAGTTATCTCCCGTAGTCTTCCGATTTGTGAATGTGGTCAGATGCCGGGCAGACAATTTATATTTTGTCGAGGGAATTTCAGATGAATACATAAGTTGTCTCCCATTGGAAAGTACTTCGATTTCATTGAAAGTTGAAAGTGTCTGGTGTTTTCGTTTCAAGTTGCATACCCTCTGACTGATGTGTAATCATAACATTTTTTGCTTTAAGCTTAATTGACACCTTAAGAGCAAAACATCACGTATATCCTGAAATTAGAAGTAAAATTCACTGCCGTACAAGGGTGACATTTAATTTGACGCAAAACGTTAAATAACGAATCATGTGAGTTACTTTTGTTATACTTTTCTTTTAGTTTTAAGAATGAACTTTAATTTCTTTAAGTTAACACATGTTTCTTCTATATATCGAGTGTTGGAAGAGCGATATAGCCCATAATGCTATAATGGTTGAGAATGGAAATTGAATTGTCTTTCATCTGACCATAATTATTACAAACGACAACGGTGACTTGTATGTTATAAGCTTTTCTGTTGTATTGTAAACTGATTCAACCCTTACCCTTATATAGACGTTATCTGATGCCTCTGCAGCAGATGGCTTTTTGAAAGCATGGCGACAAAGGAAATTGCTCAAGACGATTTCTCATTTCTTCACCATGTTTTCACTAAGTGAACCTTCATTTAAAGAGATTTTTGAAAAAAGTCGTCTGCTGCAGAGTTGTTGTATGTGGGAAAGGGTTAAATGTTATACACCACTTCAACTTGCTTAAGAAATTAATTATGTTTACCACGCTGAATATGGGGCATCTGTAACAGAAGTCGTTTAAAAATAGTGTTACAAAAGGATAATTTCTCTTAATGACAATTTTTTTCTCTTGCCACAATATTTCCATTTTTTCACAATAATTAACTTTTCCTTTGTATAAATTCTCTATATATCTGCCCAGATCTTTCAAAATCGTCTGCGTTAATCTATGTGGAAAGGAGTCAGCTCCTTCAGCGTCAGTTAGTTTGCTTGCAAACATAAACGATTCAAACAGAGCTGTCGCCCCTGAAATCAGCATTTAAAAAAAAATGTTTAAATGAAGAATAGAGAAGTCCGATTTCGAACATGGAATAGTCTTCTTTGGGAAGTTCGTCGCAGAAAAAAAGTAATAAAATTTACCTTTCGCATGGCCATGATCGTCATGGAAGTGATGCTCCGTTGTACGGGAGTGTTTAGTGATTCTCTCCATAGGCATAAGATTACCCGCTATGCCACCATTGAACCTATGACCGCCAAAGTCTGGTCCGGCCAGCCCGCCATTCAGTCTTCCGTTCTGCCCGCCATTCAGTCTACCGTTTAATCCACCATTCAGTCTGCCGTTAAGTCCGTCATTCAGTCTGCCGTTCAATCCGCCACGGATATCGATAGATGATCCAATTGATGGACCCAATCTATTGAGGAAGGGTTGCTTTTGACCCGGACCGGATATCATGCCTTTACCGCCCCCTGGTGGCGGCGGGAACAGCGGTTTTACATCCTTTTGTCCGCATGCTAAACTACTGATGATAAGTAACAACGCGGGCACCGAGATTAACATTCTGTACGACGAATGTGACATCTGAAAAGAAAACAGTCTAGGTACAAATGTCGATTGAGATATGTTTGTGGATATCTTCTTCCGAGCTTCAGATACTTAAATGCAGAATCAAATCGGACAGCGCGGGTCTTCGCTGTGGTTGGTTTGTCAGTTTATTATGACTATGAGTTGTCCCGCGAGAAAACCTACGTTATAGCATATTCGTAATGTATCGACCAGATCAGCCTGCGTTGCCCGCGCAGACTGATCCAGGCCGACTCATTGCGTCTCAGGAGGTATAGAGGCATAGAGTAATAGTATGATGCCTGAAACAGAAAATCCACAGGAGACGAAAAGTGTCTACCCAGGTAAGCCTGCACGCATACTTTGGCTGATCAGGGTCGACACTTTTCGTTTCGCAGAAACAACATTGTTGGATTTCGAGCGTAGGAGATGGAAACGTGCGTTCCAAGTTCGATAACCAGTCGAATGCCTGTGGATAAGGCATAATTCCTAGCCAGTTGCTAGTTTGTTAAGTTTACCCAATGATCATGAAGAGGTGACATATCGCCGTGATATAACTAAAGCTATGTTGAAAACGGCGTCAAAACTCGATTAAACAAAAGAAAAAAAAACAACATTCAAACATTAATTTCATTGAGCTGAGACAGATTTTTTATTATTATTTTGTTTTTATTTACCCTCGCCGTGCAGGATGAACTATTTGGCGAGCAAAAATTGGGCCCAATAAGGGACATGAACCATTGACCCTCAGATTAAAAGTCTGATGCTCTACCGACTGAGCTTACCGGGCGCAGAGGAGACGGGATCTTATTATATATGAGTACAGTAAATGCTCATAATAGTCTATACGTATGCATTGCCCCATTCGAATGAATGTATATTGTTTTATGGCGCATCGACAGCTAAGGTCATTTAGCGTGCAATTAAATTTAATTATTCATGAT
>JAUELF010260314.1:0-11389 GCA_031471495.1 Clinocardium nuttallii | reverse complement strand
ACGTTTGTTTGTTATACTCGATACGTAAACCATACTTCATTATAGGAAACATATGTATATTATACTCGATACGTAAATCATTCTTAATTATAGGAAACATATGTATATTATACTCGATACGTAAACCATACTTCATTATAGGAAACATATGTATATTATACTCGATACGTAAATCATACTTCATTATAGGAAACATATGTATATTATACTCGATACGTAAATCATACTTCATTATAGGAAACATATGTATTTTATACTCGATACGTAAACCATACGTTGATATAGGAAACATATGTATATTATACTCGATACGTAAACCATACTTTGATATAGGAAACATATGTATTTTATACTTGATACGTAAACCATACGTTGATATAGGAAACATATGTATATTATACTCGATACGTAAACCATACTTCATTATAGGTAACGTTTGTTTGTTATACTCGATACGTAAACCATACTTCATTATAGGAAACATATGTATATTATACTCGATACGTAAACCATACTTCATTATAGTAAAGACACGGCTGCAACTAACGTATGCACATGCTTGTCCGAGTCTTCAGTATCAGTCCGTGTAGCAAGATATCGATTCGTTAAGTATTATTTATTTAACATCGATTAAAAAACAAGCTTTCACTTCCTCGAGACTGTACTAGTACTCGCAATGTTTGTGTAGAAAAAAAGGGCGAGCCCGTTCATCATAGGATTCGAACCCGGGATATTTGGTACGAGAGGCCGACGCTCATCCTCTGCACAACTCAGTTGGTTTGTATGGCTGATAGTAATTAACGGAGACAGACAAAATGGTTTTGCTAATAAACTTATGCCGTGACATAAGATAAATCTCCGTAATTCTTTGTCTAGCCTAATTTGTAATCATTTGCCAGCACTTTCTTTCTGTTTACATATAATTATCCTAAACTACCGAATGACCTAGTCATACCTGATTAAAGTATCGACCGAGTCTAGCAATTTGAAATCTTAACCCTTTCAGCTCCGAATGTCCTTAAGTGAACCGATCGCGAGAAAACCAACATTATGAACTCTGCGTAAAGTGTCGACCCTGATCCGCCTAAGCATGCCGATCAGGCTTACCCGGACAGACATGTTTCACCTCCTGTGGATGTTCTGTTTCAGGAATCATTACTCTTTAGCTCTACTCCCTAGAGACGGAATGTGTGGGCCCGGATCATTTTGAGCGGCCAGTGCAGGCTGATCTTGGTCGATACACTACGCAGAGGCCATAATGTTGGTTTTCTCGCGGCTCATTTGTATTGTATTCCATATTTAAAATGGCTACTTCATTTTAATTGTTCATGTAATAACAGTTTTAGATTAGTTTGATAACTAGAAGGCATACAATGCCGGTATCGGGTGGAACAGCTCGTTACGAGTAGACTCAACAGCATCTGTATTGTTTGCACAAACCTCAGTATTGGCCTCGGCTCAGAAAAAGTGAACCCGCTTTGACATAATGTAAAGACATATAACCATAGCGCTAGTGACTAATTCACTTCCGTTATTTTCTCAGAAGACGTATTAAAACAGCGAGGAGCGCGTGCTTTCAGGACAAGTCAATCAAAGATAGTATCCTCCCGTGCATTATGTCTCAACCACGTTTCATAAGAAGACTAATTACGTTCGAAGGGTTGCGAGACATTAGGCTCGATATCTTTCCGTTTTTAGGGGAATTTGATTACCCCTTTCTTGGAAAAAACAAACTGTAAAAGTGTTTTTCTTTCTAATAGACAAAAAAATAGATTTCATTTTGAACCGGAGAGACGTGCATGAATCGTTAGAAACGTTTAACTCTCCCTTAATGTTTGACGCATTTTGACGCATTTTGACGCATTTTGCGTCGAAAACATTTAAAAACAAAGGGTTGATTGATTGATTGTAGTTAATCGCCTTTTTCAACAATATTTCAATCATGTTAAGGCTGCCAGTTGTGCTACCCATGTGTGTCCAGGCTTTCTCACACACACTCAATATAACATAAGTTCCAATCACTTGGCTGCTTTTCCACATAGACTGTTAGCCCGTAGTGATTTTTGTCAAATGTCGGAAAGAAATGTTAGCCGAGCCGAGGTTCGAACTCAAAACCCCTAAAGTGATAGCCCGCGTCGCTACCGACTGAGCTACCGGGTCTCGGAAAAGGAAAATTGCTCAAAATGATCAATTCTCCTTTTTAAACACTGTTTTTTAACTCTTTCGAAATCTTAAACCCTCGTTTAAAGAGCTTTTCAATGCTTCCTGCCTCATGTTTTAATAGTCGTCTGCGGCAGATTGTTTGTATTAGGGAAATGGTAGAGTTCCTAGTTTATGATACACAACGTCTGTCTGTAAATTGTATAGTAATGACTAAAACCGTTTAATGGTTAGTTTACATCGTAGATGCTAACATGCATGCAGTTAACGAGATACTTAAAATATGTAGGTAAATCACCTTAGCACAACGACTGCCTCGGTGGTGTTGTGCTACAGGGAATATTTTGACTTTGGAAGATCTCGGATTCAAGCCCCGACTTGGTCGTACCAATGACTTAAACATGAAGTAACGACGTGCCCTCCTTGATGCTCAGAATGGTGGGGTAAGCATTACGACTGACTCGTTTGTGTTATGGTAAAGGGACAAGCAGTACTGGTAACTACCAAGAATACCCATTGATATAACTGAAAAAGTGATGTAAGCAGAGTAAGACATCTAACAGGAATCCGCTGTGGTCGAGTGGTTAGCGTCGTGGATTTCGAAACCGGGTGTACCTGGTTCGATCCCCAGTCGCGGAAATACGGTCATGGTGGAGTGTCCTTGGGCAAGGCACATTTCCTAGCCTAGTACTGGTTTTTTTTTCCCCAGGGATCATGAACAATTAATTTAATTGCGCACTAAATGAACTTAGCTGTCGATGCGCCATAAAACAATATACATTCATTAGACATCTAACATTGACTCCGGTTTGTAACAGAAAAACATGGTCAGTTTAAGTTGGATTAAGCAACTTACACAAAACGTGACATTAATTAACACAATTGATGTTAGAGCAGTACACGGGAACGCAATGATTTTGAATGATCGGTATTTATACCCACCTGATATAGCCATGAATATTGATGTTACATCTAGAGTTATGTGACCATTTTTAGTTTGGTCAATCCTTTCGTATGTTTATAACTTTCCTGAAATCGACTTAGCTCATAAAGACTTTGAATCTTGTAGAATTCACAAAGAGTTGATACTACGGAACAGTATTGATGTTAAAACATGCCAACTTTTCAAAATTGTATGATTAACCAAAAAAGGTTTCAGCAAGGCACCAATTACATTTCGTAGTGTTATAGACAGTTTATGAGCAGTGCCAGTCGAGAAAAAGAATAATGTGTCACGCATGCACATGAAGCAGACTCATGCGACTATGCGGTCTCGATGCGGTTAATTCGGTCTCGCCAGAGTCTTATACGTCCGATTTTACCAAATTAACAAATATTAGGATTTCTTTTATAAAATATCTCAAATGTATCTTGGTTGGCTTTATAATCAATATACCGTAAGGTGATGCTTTTGCAGAGATGAGACATGCGCACCTTTATAATCCAGGCGTGCATGTCTATCCACGCAATCTCGTCGGAGTCTTCATTGTCCGTAAACATGTCGAATACTCATGTGAAAGTATTTACAATTCTTTCAGTCAGTTTTTGGTCCGGATTGGGTCATTTTGATAGTGGTCTATTACAAAGCACTTTTCACTCTTTACCAAAATGGAAAAAGGACTAGTCGCACATGCGCACACTGGAGATTCCCCTCGATATCTACAGAGTCTCCATTATCCATGAACATGTTGTATGCAACTTATATGTATGCGTATTCTATTCGTTCAAGGTAGTATGTGATTGGAATAGGGATTGGTTCATGCTGATACTTGTCCTTTACACCGCTGTTTTCAAAACGTACCAGACTGTTGTTTTCTATCATTTCAGTCCGTTTAAGGCAGTATGGGATTGGGTCATATTGATACTCGTCCTTTAAACGGTTGTTTTAACTCTTTTTTCTATCATTTCAGTCCGTTTAAGGCAGTATGGGATTGGGTCATATTGATACTCGTCCTTTAATCCGTTGTTTTTACTCTTTTTTCTATCATTTCAGTCCGTTTAAGGCAGTATGGGATTGGGTCAAACTGATACTCGTCCTTTAAACCGTTGTTTTAACTCTTTTTTTCTATCATTTCAGTCCGTTTAAGGCAGTATGGGATTGGGTCATATTGATACTTGTCCTTTACACCGCTGTTTTCACGCCATACCAAACTGCTTTCCTCCTGAATGAAGACGAAACAACGATGCGATTGAATAGAGATGCCGCAACACGCACAGAGAGTCCTGAATCTACACGTGCCAATCCCCTCGTGATTATTGACCTTTGTGTTGACCTTATGTTTATTGCCGACATTATGATTAACTTCCGAACAACTTACCTACATAACGGAGAAGTGGTCATGAACCAAAAACTTATTGCAATAAACTATATAAAAGGATGGTTCGTCATTGACACCATTGCTGCCATCCCGTTTGACTTACTGTTGTTTGGATCGGGGACGAGTGATGTGAGTATACCCTTTACCTTCAACCCCTTACCCACATACACTAAATATACAGCAAGTAGACTTTTAAACAATATCCAGAACAGCATATATCAAATCTCTATGAATGGAAGTATATTATTTGATAAAGTTGAAAACTTTGGGGTATAAGGAGAAATTGCACATCATAAGCAATCTCTCCTTTTGTCACATTGTTTTCAAAATACGTCTTTTGCAAATGCGTCCAAATGCGACTTTGAGTGGGAAATGGTAACTATACAAGCTTACCTGCAACATGCTAAAATACATTTGGTCCAAATGTCACAATATACCAATTACATTAATTCTTTGTTCCTTGTAAATCAACCAGATTCAACCCTTAATTGTCACACGTTTCCCAGAAAGAACACCCTCACAGAAAAGAGTTACCTCTACGCTTTAAAATAATCTGAAGAAAATTGGTGGACATGCATTATGCAAGATAGCATTCACCCCGCGGTTATATGGTTACCGTCATCTGGGCATTTGGACGAAATCTGGGGCTAGAACGAAACTAGTTTTTCACACATTCTACTTTTCTTTCAAACAAGCTCAACATACTAAAAATGTTCAAATCAATCATTTCAAGTGCATCCGATACACATTTACAATGAACTTAAACTCAATTTCTTATTTTCAATGCATTCTAGTGAAGGTATATACTAATTTCTGCGCAAACAAATGTTTTTTATGGACGTTTTGACTATATCAGGATGGTCTAGGATGTTTTTGACCTAAACGCCCTTCTTGGTGTAGTGGTGATAGCGTTCGGATCGAGAGTGGGAGACATACGTTTTCAGATATAGCATACACATCGAGTTCTCGTAGAGTGCTAGTCAAAGGCTGTAATTTGATAAGTTGGCTCGGCTGCAACATATCGACGCGTTCGGTGTGTAGGCAAAATCTAAAAACGGCCAATAGTGCGATATTCGGTCGGATTACACAACATAATTCTAAAATTGTAGTAGTGTCTTCCCTCCTTGGCGCCGCTCAGGGCTGAGGCGATAACATTACTAATGAGGCGCTGGTGTCTGGATAAGCGTGCCAGGAGTAATAGGTTTTTAACCAGGAAACGCCCTGAATTAAAGCGGTGTAAAAAGCCATGTAAGTTCACAATCGAGAATGTATATGATGTATGAATTTAAGTATATTTCTACTTGTGTGCTATTCTTTTTATTGGTTTTCTACGTTTATACTCTGCGAGTAATAACTTGAAAGGACTCACTCCTAAAACGGAAAATGTTGGTGTATGCAATGAGCAACCAACCATAAGACATCAGACGAAAATCACCCGTTCACAAGCGATTATCGAATTTTGAAATGATTAAGGGTCAATTAGAAAAAATTGAATTTACTCGTTATTTACACGGGCTTAATTATCTCAAATGTTAGATGTATTGTGTTGTGGCTCCAACAGAAAGCACTTTATCTCTCCTTTATTGTTTTTCCAGTTGTTTTATGCATATAAAATCACATCATAGAAGCTTCTAAACCAATTGTTGTTAGTAGTATGTGAACAGTGTATATATTGATCAGACTGCCAATGCACAGGCTGATTCATATCTTTACTGTTCACAAAAGCCATTTTTCTCATGCACTGACTCGTACCAGCTGGTGATTCCGTTTTCGAAATTAGCACACGGACGTCACTGTTTAGTCGCCATGCAAACGTTTAGATGAAATATTTATTGTTTCATAACATTGTTAGCGAGAGAGGTCCGGGCTTGTATTAGCGGCGTGACGCCCTGGTGCTATTAGTTGTAATGTAAATGGACAACCTAACATGAATGTATTAGCTGTGATATTAAATTATTCATCATGTAGCATATCGAACTGTATAAAACATCGGACCTGCTTCAAGCAAAAAGGGATCATTGAGCTATATTTGATGTATAACTGGATTTAGCAATGTTAATATGTACTCCCTATCGAACGACGTGAATATTGGTAATAGCTCTAGATATATGCACATGGATCCGACGTGTATGGGTTGTATGCGAATCTGTCTGTGAAGTGGCAATCTATAGTGGCCTATTTATACATTCAATATATCATTTGTTTCATTGATATATTCTTTACATGGTACACTTTGCAAGTCATCAAAGTTTCAATGATCCTCCAGACAAATCATGTGGGATTTTTGTTTGGTTTTATCTTTTTATTTCATTCATATATTGATAAACTGTTATGAAACTTTGAATGAAAAATGAAAAATACATTTAATAGGAACGACGTATACAGCTATATATGCAACCACACTTGATTGATTGTAGACAAGCACAAATATTAATATTTAATAAACGAATGGATGCAGAGAGACATGATCACACATACAAAACATTAATTATTACTTTTAGTTATGTTATCGCAAATTCAATTACTCAACCAGCACTTATATTGTTACTAGACTTCACGAGAAAACCAACAGTATGGACTCTGCGTAAGCACGTCGCGCAAGCTAGCCCGGACATACACTGTTTGCCTCCTATGGATTTTCCGTTTCGGGAATCATCACTATATACCACTATCCCATTGAGACGGAATGTGTCGGCTCGGATCAGTCTGCGCGGACTACGCAGGCTGATCTGGATCGATATATAAGGCAGAGTCCATAATGTTGGCTTTCTCGTGGAACGGCTCATATAATTCTTCGATATTACAATACGTCAATGAATTGGAGCCATGCGTATCTCTGATAACAAACAGATACTACACATATACTTTGTGAAATATTTCATCATGTTAATATCACTGGGACCAACGTCAAGGGGACGTGGACACATAGGTTGCATACATGTAATAATTAATTAACCATTTCTAGATATATATATACGCTGTCTGACGCCTCTGAGGCAGACGAATTTGTGAACACATTCTGGTAAAATGAGAAATTGCTCATGGTGAGCAATGCCTGCTTGTGCCTGCTTGTGCCTGCTTGTGCCTGCTTGTGCCTACTTGTGCCAACATTGTTTATATGAATATCAAATAAATGTTCTTTCATTTTAAAAGTTTCCATTTGTTAGCCTAATTTGCAACATATTGATTGTGTGTGCGAAATGGTTAATGCCTAATTTTGCAGGAACTTATTGGGGACTCATTTTGAGTATTTAAAAGAAAGACTTTCTTTTAATATACATTGTATAAGGGAGATGCAGCACCAGTGTTGGATCTCTGCAAATGACAATACCAATTGCAATACCAATTGCAGTTCGATGGAATAAGCACAGTTCCCAAAAACGGCATGCTGTTTAGAAATCAAGCCTCTATGATGTCATTTGCGTCCTCCGAAGTGGTGACCTGTTGTGACTGTATATGTGAAATAGGTTTTGACGTCAGAAAATAGAAGTATGGTCTCATCTAGTTTTAGTTCTGGATATGGTTCTAATGTCATAACGGAAGACAATGATGACCGCTTATTCTTCAAATTCTGTTTATAGTATTTTGCATTAAATTTTTTTTATTTAGCGACATAAATAAACACAATGGTACAATATAGTTACCCAAAATGATAACAAATTGCAAAGGACGCACTGAAACTTAACATGTTATATGTCTCGCGTTTTTGCGAACTGTATCATCCGTTTTGACATTAATTAGCGGAATATGGGAGTGGAACTGATATCATATCGTAAGTTACATCAATGACTGCTAAATGTTGGCTGAAAGAGTGTGGATAAGCACAGCCACCGAATGGGAAACGGACGTTGAATAAAGAGAACGAAGTAGCCTCTTGAAAGAAGTTTGATTATTGATTATTAGTACAAGTCTACACTATTCGCATGCTTCTCGAGATGCCATTTGAGTCCGGAAAAAGGTACACATTAGCGTGGATGCACAGTATAGATCCTGATCAGCCTGTGCATCACACTGTCTGGTGACAATATACACTGTTCACATATTACTTACACAAGTGTGTTAGAATATTATGCCAACTTGTGTAGATTTTGGCAGGACTGAATAGGTGGACAAGTTAATTTGAACCTTCACAAATGCCACATTATACTTTTGTTCATACACTGATTCACTTCGCCTTGCGACGAAAGCGTATATCAAACGTAAGGTTAAAAGTATCGTCTGAATCAGTACTGTTCGTATATACATCAATACACCGTTTTACTTTACGAGACAGGAAACGGCCGTTGCCTTGTAGTTAGTGGCGGGGGTTTTGAAACTGGGCGTTCCGGGTTCGATCCCGAGTACATGTAGCGATGGTCATGTCGACGTGCCCCTATAACCAGTATGTTTACCCAGGGATCATGAATACATGAACTGCCGCCGTTATGTACCTGAACTAATGTTGAAAACGTCGTAAAACTCCAATAAAACAAATGTGTACATGTCTCGTGTATTAATATGGTAGACCCTTTTCTGACTTACGCGGCTGGATAACAGCAGTCTACATGTATATCATAGATAGAGGATGGTCTATATAATGATGACCCACAAAGGGAATGGCTGTTTTTATTCCCCACACGTCTCTTTTATAGTCTGCTATGTACCACGAAGTAAAGGAACTTTCTAATGTGTGTTTCCTTTGCGTGTTTTACTATGCTAACATGCATCTTCTTTCATGAGACAAAGTATACCGATTAAATAACATATATACGACACGAGAGATGTACATTTTCATTTAATTCGAAGAGGTCCCATTACAATACATGGTATAAAGCATATTCCAATATGATACGCTTGGCATGATAAAGATGAGTTCTGGCAGAAAACAGAGCAAATCAATGTCAATCCGGTGGAATGGATGGAATCTCCCCATAAAAGTCCATTATGTATCTAACACTAGGAGATAAATTAGGTTAGTTTCCTTTCCGTTAATAAAAGGCTCTTTCCGTTCATTTTATGTCATCTATAAAATGTGTATGGATAGAGGAAACAACAGACTTACAAAGGGGCCTGCAGTGATTGGGTAACTGTTACGTTACGTTGTCTACTCAATCAAATTACAGCTTCATGTACTATGAAGCAATGGTTATTGAATTAATTGAATTGCTGCTGTTTTAACTTATTTGAACGCAATACGTATTAAGTAAAAGAAAGGTTTAATTAAATGTACGTACACATTTAGGGCTCGTTTTTACCGTGCCAAATCCACTTGTATTCTAATGAATAAAAACCTCGTTCCACTCATTGATTATTAAATGTGTTGCAAACAATCGCGATTAAACGAAGTTCATACCATAACGTTTTACTGATTGTCATTAAATAACATACTAATAGAAATCAAACATGTACATTTTGTATGTAATCGATATACTTATTCCAATGTAACGATCAACAATAAGATGTAAGTATCACCAATGTTTATTAAGCATAGCAACTGTTCAAATGTTTCAAGTACCAGCGGTCCCGGCCCTGCAATTACATTATGGGAAAATAAATAATTGGCAATTGTGTCACCATTTTATATACTGTAAACATGCAAAAGTATTCTGTTTTAAGTTTATAGTTGTTAAATATGTTTTGAAGTTAGCTAATTTTAAAATTTCGTTTAACTTTTACCACATGCATGCGTTTGCTTTCGCCTCTGCAATAGACGAACCAACACAATGAGAAATTAAGTTTTTGCCTAGATGTATTCGTAGAAGCCTTATGTAGATTTTATGTGTGAAAGATGTGATAAATTAGCGATAATGCACGCACATTTGGACATATCGACAGAAACGTACTTTTAACAACATTGCGAATGACAAAGGGGTAATTGGTCATAATGAGCAATGTCTCCTTTTGTCTAAACGTTGCAGCACTATTGAATACGTACACTTTCATTTATAAATCCTATTCGTTGGGGGCGGGGGAATTAGCCGAAATAAGCCGTGCGCGTAAGGCATAGATGTTGACTTTGTCACGATTCAGTTGGACATCGACACATGCATTCATGGACGAATGAGATGTATATCAATTGTATAATATTACAAGTAAAACAATCAAAATCTGCCATGTCTTGACGTAAAATTTGTCATTTTAACGACAATTCCCAGAGCTGTCTGAAGATAAGCTATCAATTTACATCGGAGTGTGCTCGCTAGACACAGTGAGACGGAAATTGGATTACTCTTCTTCTTCGTGCGCATGATACTTTTGCTGTCGACAGTTTAACAAAACTATCTTATAATTTGTGAAAACCAATGCTTAGTCTAAATTTATTTATTTTACATCGATCACGAAACAAGCGCTCATCTCAGCTTATATAAATCACGCTCGATGTCTGCTTCCAGAATATTTAACCAGTACTTGCGCCGTTTGAGTTTCTAAATCCCAAATGCTTAAACCGCTCGTGACGGGATTCGAACCCAGGATCTTTGGTATGAGATGCCGACGCTCTATAACTGCATCCACTGTCTTCGACAAACACTTTCGAATAGCATTGATGACTCTTTGTTCACACATCGTAGTAAGGTGATAAGAGCTGTGATTTCGAATCCTAGCTCGACCAATTAACAAAGCGTCGTTTGTCTTCCACCAACGCGCTTACAAAGTTATAAAGGAACAAAAGCTGTTTACCGTTGACGTGTTTACTTAAACGGTGTTTAAGTCCAACCAATCAATCGATAGGTTACGTGCCCCGTCGGGTCATATCAAAAGTCGGTAGTACATGTATTGTTTGGCCACATTGTAGCCCACAGTGTTACTTCAACTTATTGTTTCAAAGATTAGAATATAATTCACTCGCCGTCTTGTGAATGGGAGGAGTCACTCGTGACATACTCACCTTAAAGTATATCTTCATGTTCAATACTTTCAAGATGTACTCATTT
>JAUELF010260303.1:0-11389 GCA_031471495.1 Clinocardium nuttallii | reverse complement strand
AACCGGAGACGACTTTGTACATTTTTTGTCAAAACATAGAAAATCTCCATTATTGAATGGATTACCTATGACAAAAAGTGGAAAACATTGTGGCAAAAGGAGAAATTGCACTGTTTTCAAAAAGCTGTCTGCTGCAGAGGCATCAGAAAGCGTCTATATGACTGGGAAAGGGTTTGAATTAAGGTTAAAATCCTTTCCCACATACAGCAAGTCAGTGGCAGACGATTTTGAAAAACACCTATGCAAAATTACACAAAACCTTGATAAGGGAAAGTCCAGAACTGGTGACAAAATACATCTTGTCCATTAGTGTTATTTTTTGGAAAAGTTCATGAGGAAATAGCAGAGAAAACACAAATCATGGGAGTGAATATGTCAGTGTTTATAAGTTAGGGTCCCAGCGGAGGTAACTCGGGAACAGAAAAAAACATTACTTCTATTATCATGAATCAGGATACTGTCTTATTTACATTCTTCTCTGAAAATCCTTTTCCACATACACAAATCATTAAATCTGCAGCAGATATTGATGTATTTAAAAACTTCTATCCAAAAATATAGTGTAAATCTACATTATAATTATGAAATATAACTATTGAAAAAGTTGAAAATATTGTGGCAATATATGAGAAATTGCTCATCATTAACAATGCTCCTTTTGTCACAATGTTTTCTAAAGTTGTCTGCTGCAGGTGCTTCAGAGTGCGCCTGCCAGTCACAGAAAGAAAGCCATGTGTCCTGTGTCAACATTTAATAGTTTTAACCTTTTTGCAACATGTAGACACATTTCGTTGTAAATTGTGTTAACGTTGTATTGCTCAGGAACAATTTCTCCTTTTGCCACAGTGTTTTCAAAAGTGGTCTTCATCTGAGAAATTTTACGGGTTAAAAGAAGCCTACGAAATTCCTATCCTGGTCAAGGGTAAAGAGAGAAAATGTTTGTTCCTTGAAGATTTCACTTGGGAATCCCTTGTCAATGATGTTGAAATGAGTACATAAGTTTTCCTATAAGAAATGTAAATTTCTGTGGTTCCCCTCTTGATATTCGTACTGATTAAATAACAAACGTAAAGCTGACAAATGAACTTCTTGTTGACTCGAATCTTGATGGAGTTTTTGTTTACTGGGAAAAATGAATGACCCTGTACTCCACCAGAAAATACCCTTATTACAAGTTTTATTAAACAATGATGACAGCTCAACTTAAACAAATAACTTATTGTGCATTATTATTATATATGTGAGCCATCCCGTGAGAAAACCAACTGGATCAGCCAAAGCATGCCATGCAGGCTTACCCGGATAGATTATTTTCATCTCCTGTGGATTTTCTGTTTTCAGGAATCATTACTCTATACCTCTAACCCGGAAAGTGTCGATCCATATCAGCCTGTGCAGTATGCAGGCTGATCTGGTCGATACATTACGCAGATGCCATTATGTTGGTTTTCTCGCGGGACGGCTCATGTCACATCAGAGGTCCAGATAAGGAGGGATGATGATTTTGCTCTTTCCCCCACAATTTATCTCTTATTATTAAAGCAAACCCTATGCTGTGGGTACTCGAAAGAATCGTCTCACTGAGATGAATCTTTTGAGTACCCATAACATAGGGTTAGAGGGTCAAATAAAGGTTTTAGAACATGCACAATACACCTTATCTAGAGCTCTGTGTCACATACTACACAGTCTGATCAAAGCCTGATTTTGGAAATCCGGCAGATTATAGTATTAACTTATTTAAGAACTGTTTAAGTTACGCAAATAATGCGATATCTTTCAAAAGAATGTTTGTGGAAAATGGACAATATGGTTAATATCAGTAACTTTTGAGCGCAAATTTGTCATTGGAATATGTTCCCTTGTGTTATAAGGGTTAAAGTAAAATATTAAAGGATTTAATGGAAGTAAAATTAGGATTTATGAAGTTTCACTTTTTCTGAATAACATAATTCACAATGAGAAAATAAGTTGAAACGTTGGGGACAATTTGGGGACAATAAACCATACTTAGTGTTGCCTAACCCTTATATACAGTGTGTGAAATTGTCTGTGTTTATAAATTATGGCGCATCACAAATCACTTTTCACTCTGGAATCCCTGTTGCAGAGTTCTTAATTCTTTCCCATCTGCTGATGCAATTTGTTTTAACTGATGAGCATTTTCTACTTTTGGTGGAAGTTTTCAAATCTGTTATATAATTATATCACTGTCATTTATAGAGACTTTCCATTATTTTTGCATTGATATTGTTTAACCCTTTCCCCCATATAGACGCTTTCTGATGCCTCTGCAGCAGACAGCTTTTTGAAAACATTGTGACAAAAGAAGAAATTGCACAAAACATGCAATTTCTTCTTTTGCCACAATGTTTTCTACTTTTTGTCATAGGTAACTAAATAGCCATTCGATTATAGAGATTTTCCATGTTTTGACAAAATACATTCAAAGTCGTCTGCTGCAGAATTGTTGTATGAGGAAAAGGGTTAAGTTGTCTGCTGCAGATAATTATTTTGTATGTGAGAAAGTGTTTAATGCAAGTTTAAATGCATCTATATATATATATATATATATATATATTGTCTTAACCCTTCCCACAAAAAACAAATCTGCAGCAGATGACTTTGAAAACATCTAGGCTAAAGTATGAAATATCGGACAATGCAAATTAATTGAATAGTATTTAAAACATATTGTGGAAATAAAGGTATATAACATATTGTGGCAAAATGGGAAATTTAAATTGCTTATCATGAACAATTTCTTATTTTGCCACAATTTTCAAAAATTGTTTGCAGATAGTGAAAATGCATCTGCAAGTGGGAAAAGGTTAAATGCATGTAATTTCTAGCAATATATCCATTTTATTGCCTCAAAAACACTGTAACTAAGACTATTTTCTCATTTTATGCGTGATATTGTGAATTATTTATGAATGTAACCTCTTATATCCATATTGTGTTGTCCTCTAGAGGTGGATGGATCTGAAACTGTGGTGCAAATGCATTATTCTAACCTTGCAGTTAAATTCCAAGCATGATCGAGTGACATAATTTATGCCGCAAGTTACAGTCAGGCATGTAGTTGACCGTAGTTCACCGTAGTTTCACTATAGTTAACTTTAGATAGAATAAAAAGTAGGTTCATAATTGGCAAAACGGAACTTACAAGAAGTTTAAGTCTGGTGAAGTACCTGTAAATACGGCCAACTACGTTGAACTACAGTTTAATCCTTTCCCTCATATAGACGCTTTCTGATGCCTCTGCAGCAGACGGCTTTTTGAAAACATAGTGATGAAAGAAGAAATTGCACAAAATGTGCAATATCTCCTTTTGCCACAATGTTTTCCACTTTTAATCATAGGTTATCCATTCAATTATAGAGATTTTCCAGTTTTTGACAAAATATGTTCAACGTCGTCTGCTGCAGAATTGTTGTATGAGGGAATTTTGGGTTAACACTACAATCAATTAGGGTAAACTAGTTCAAACTAATGGGCAGTACTCGGGGTCTTCAGGCATAATAATGAGACCAGGACCCCCTAGTGAAAATAAAATTTACAACTGAAATACCACTGGAACTTTATCTAGAATTCCACTGGTGTATTTCATCGGCATTTCACTGAATATACCAGTGGCATTCTGTTGGGATACCAGTGGAATAGAACTGGAATACCAGTGTATAATTTCACTGGAATACCATTGAATAACCAGTGGAATTCCAGCAGAAATTCAAGTGGAATACCAGTGAAATCCCACTGCATTATGTTCCAGTTAATGAGTCAACAACTCTAAACTGGTTACTCCAAGTCAATTAAGTCAAATAAAATTTTATCGTATACAGCTGTCATATATACATACTTGTTTTTGTGATATAAATGATGGTTGCAGGTGGAAATTCATTAAGATCATAAAACCATAGCATTATCATTTTATGCACTTCGTTATATAATTAATTCACAAATCTATCCATGGGATATTTCCTGGACCCAAACCTTTTTATTCTATCCGTAAGACACCATGTTGCGTCATCCCAATCTTTAGTCTCTTCCTAGCAGGAAAATGCTTAAAGATGAACTTACAATTACATCAAATAGGACGTTGTCATTGCATCTGTCACACTTCCTCTGAATGACTTATTGGAAGATGACATACATATTACTTCAATTTTCACTCTTGATATCTCATGTTTATTTAGAAGTAGACAGTTTTAATATCATATCAGGTAAAGAGTTAACATTCTGGATTATACGGTCATGACAGGTCAACAGTAACTGATCAAATGTTTTAATCTGATCTCAAAATAACTTGTGTAATGACCCACATAAAGTTCCCTTTTCAATATCCTTATATCCTTGTGCATTCCCAAAGTATGTATATATACACTAAAATTCTTTTTGTGAGCTCATCTACCAAATTTTACACAAGGTCGGGCGGAAGTGTTAGCGAATGCCAATGAACAAAGCACCAAGCTGTAATAAGATTGGTTGACTCGCTACGTAGCATTGGGCTGTTGTCTGGCAACCTGTTCACCCATCCTTTTCTCTAGGTGACTCTTGCCAATGAAATATAAAATCTGGAACCTGGAACAGAACTACTTATTGTGGTCATACATAGTTTTAGCCATTTATCAACTGTCAGTACTTTGATTATTGGTTTGAGTTGGTAGGAGAAGTTGAGATTTCCTTTGCCATGACTCTTTCCCTCATGTAGACGCTTTCTCCTCTGCAGCAGAAGACTTTTGAAAAACATAGTGTGGCATAAGAAGAAATTGCTTGTAATGAGCAAGTTCTCGTTTTGCCTCAATGTTTTCAACTCTTTTCAATAGTTAAAATTCAATAAGAGACCTTTTCAACATTTGTAACCAAATTATTTCAAAGTTGTATGCTGCAGATTTGTTGTATGTGGGAACAGATTAAATCCGAGTTGATCCTTGCATAAACATTTTCTTTTCACCAGATTAATCAACCATTTCATATGGACTGATGTATTTGAAATCCTTCATTTTTCTAATCTATTGAACCAAATGTTTCTAATCTCCTTTACTTTACTCCCCCTAAAATTTACCTTATACATTTTTAGCTCGTTTGTTTTTCTTCGGTGTCATCTGCGTTGTCACAAACGTTTAAGCTTACCTCATAACAATTACAAACGTTCAACATTTTCTAAAAAAACTTGGTACACAAATGTCATGTTCATAGAAACAATACACATGTCTATACCATTAATAAGTCACATTATTCTGGCTTTAATTATAAAGTATTTCAGAAATGTGCCTTTTTCAACTTAGAAAATACAGACGAGACTTGGCGTTGCTTTGTGGAGCTTTTGTTCTTTTGGAATTTGAAATCATATGTTGAAACATCTGGAGTTGAAATCATTGAGAAGAAAGAGAAATTACTCATTCAATAAAAAACCCATTCAAAATGGAGGAGAAATTACTCATTATCCTGTATAGATGCTCCTGCTTGTGGGAAAGGGTTAAATATCAGTCAACATGTCTGTCTATTATCTGTCTTATTCTGCAATTGCCTTGGTGGTATAGAGGTTACAATGCATCTGTCTCAGTTGTGGGAGGTTGCAAATTCGATCCCCGGTGGAGTCATACCAAAGACTTTAAAAATGGTAGCAATATGGCTTCCCCTCTGGCGCCCTGTGGGAGGGTTAATTGCTGGGTTAGCATGATGACTGACTGATAAAGTTGTCTGCTGATGATTTGTTGTATGTGGGAAAAGGATAAATGTCTGTTGCTCACAGTTCACCAACCACAGTCATTTCGACCAAATCAATAGTAAAATTAGAGCTACACAATTATAGCCGAGTCCTGGTAGCTCAGTCGGTAACGACGCGGGCTGTCAATTGTGAGTTGGAATCCTGGCTCGGCCGACTTTCTTTCCGATGTTTGACATGCGTCGTTCAGGTCTTCCACCAATTATGGGCTAGGTCTATGTAGGAAAGCAGCCAGTTGCTTTGGAAGATTGTTGTGTGGAGTACTTGTGTGAGCAAACCAGGAAACACATGAGTTAAGGTGAACTGGCTGCCGTGATATGACTGAGAATTTGTTAAAACGGCGTAAAGCCCCAATCAATCAATCAACCTACACAATTTCATAGTGATTTCAAACTAAATGTAAAGAAAACAGTTTAAATGTAAGTGGCATGGACAATTTAGTTCACTTTTATGTTCATCATTTGGATCCAGAACATAATTTTACCAAGTAATAATTAAGTTTGTTTGGAAAACATTTCAGGAACAATATGACATATTTTAAGTATAAACGTGATATAATTATTTAACCCTTTCCAACAGGTAGATGTATTCAGATTTATTCTGCATGCCAACGAAATTTGCAACTTTTCATGCATTAATTGTACTGCTGCTTGCAGATTAACTTTTGAGATTACTTATTTTTATCATAATAGTGCCTTAATTTAATTCCAACCCTTAGATTTGCTTCAAAATGATTTAACTTGTCTACTTTTGTCATTATTTTTAAGTTAACCTTTCTCAATTTGCAAATTTTAAGAGATCAAAATGAGAAATGTTCACTTCACGGTGATTAAGTTTAGATATATTACAATGTGTGTGATTAATTAACGAGTAGACGTTTTTTTACCATTCTTTGATATCTAATCCATTTTACTGTAAATGTCCATTTATTTATCACACTGAATGACCTGTCCCCTTTACTCATACCCCATACACAAAGAAAAAATTGCCCTATTGTATTTGGCGTAAAAATTGTCTTGTAACTTCGGGCCAAATATTACTACTAGCCATTATGGACAAGGCAATAATGGCGATAGGTTCATGCTGTCAACAAAGGCCTACTTTTCCACCTGCATTACGATTTCAATTAAAATATCATTCCCTTAAGCTATGTGTGTTATATTGCCAACAATGGAAGTATTGGTCCACCCCTTTCCGACATACAGCAGATCTGCAGCAGATGACTCGGAAAACATCTAGGCAAAAACATTGAAACTATAGATCTTTATCTTTAAATGAGAACATATATAATTATTGAATTGATTGAACAGATTTTTGCAACAATGTTTTCAATTGCAATGTCTCTGTTGCCAGTAAATGACAATCATGTATCTGTATGTGGGAAAGGATTCAGAGTATGAGGTCAATGAAGAAGTTGATTATATTTATGAAATGAAGTGAGTAAGGGACCTGAGATAATGATATCAATTATAGAAGTATGCCAATTGTACCGCCACAGAGAATATTCTGGTTATACTTATCATACATTTCAACTGTAACTGTTCTTCTCTGCTTTTAAAAAATATCTTATTGTAAGTTCAATGCATTGTTGAAAAAGGATTTGTGTGGAAAGGAGAAGTTTAATGCTTATTAGATTTGAATAATTTCACCTTTTTCCTACCAACAGCCGAGCCCGGTAGCTCAGGTTGTAGCGACACACTCCGGGCTGTCAATCCAGGGGTTGTGCGTTTGAATCCCAGCTCGGCCAACTTTATTTCCGACGTTTGACAAAAGCTAATGCGACATGCGTCATTCGTCTTCCACCAATTGGCTATGTGGGAAAGCTGCGCCAGTTGCTTGGGAAGATTGTTGTGTGGAGTACTGGTGTGTGAAAACCTGAGTTCAAACACATTAGTAGGTGAACTGGCCACCATGATATGACTGAGAAAATGTTAAAAATGGCATTTAAAACCCCAATCAATCTTATATGACACTCAATCCCTATGTTGTGGGTACTCAAAATGATCCTCTCACTGAGACGATTTCTTTGGGTATGCACAACATAGGGTTTGGTTGAGTCATAAGAGAGATATCAGTGGGAAAAGACTCCTTAGTGAACTCTATATCTTCCTCTAGCTAGCTCCGGGTGCTGCAATGTTTTCTAAAGTCATTATGTTAAATCCAATGTCTGTATCATTTAGACAGCTAATAATTTATAATCTCAACACATTCAAATACTGATTCCTTTTAACTTCATGTTCAATCTCTGCATGCAGTTTAATCCTTTCCCAAAAGTCAAAAATACAATTTTAAAAACATCTAGGCAATTAACAGTATTGAAAATTTCAATAAGCATTAAGATTATTGAAAAGAACCATAAACATTGTGGGAAAAGGAGAAATCACTCATTTCGATCAATTAATTTTGCTCCTGTTCCTTCAATGATCTCAAATGTCTTCTGTTGCTAGCTATATGTGTCAAAATATGCCAACATCTGAGAAAGGGTTATAATTCCCATTAAATCTTAAAAATACTGAACATTTGAGAATTTTGGGGTTAACTATTTTTCCAAAACTGCATGGATTATGATCGAAATCACATCATTTTCGAAGGGAAGAGAAGAAACTGATATTATCAAATTGAAACTGAGCTGTCAATTAAAGACCTCATTGTAGAACGATGTCTCCGTCACAGTTATTGTTGGTGCGGACGAAGGCTCCGTTTTTAACCGTATCATTCGTTCTGATTACTTGGCGAAAAAGTCTCTTACAACGAGGCAAAATCAGCGACTTTGATAAATCAATCTTCCTTTCATTAGGTTGGTTTATGAGATTCTGTCTTGTTTTTCAACCTTTGATCAGCTTCCTTTATATGAATTGACTTTAACTGTCCCTCAGTAAAGTGGGACCACTTCCATCATCCACTATTGTCAATGTTATTGTTTGGTGATTCTGAATGGCATAGGAAAAACTTTTCACTCTTTAAACAGGTTTTTGTTGACAATTGACAGTAGTTTTTAGTGAAATTAACCCTTTCGCACCTGCATTCGTATAATCAGACAACTTTTGAAAACATTGTGGCAAAAGAAGAATTTGCTCATCATGAGTGAATTCTCCTTTTGCCACAATGTTTTCAGCTTTATTCAATAATCAGAATAAATCTGTGAAAAGCTTTGGTTACCGTCAGTGTAACTAGATATATGTCTGTTTATTACCCCACAATATGTTTGACTGCCTCAAAGCTGAAATTGTCATTCATATTCGATTTTACTTTATTGTCTTCAAGTTTATTGAACTTTTAAAAGCATTAAACTGTTTTTCTGAGAGAGATAAATATGTCTGTTAGCCCTTTCTCACATACAAGACATCTGCAGCAGACGACTTTGAACATATTTTGTCAAAAAAATGGAAAGTCTCTATAATTGAATGTCTATATTCAATGACTTAAAGTAGAAAACATTGAGGCAATTGCTACTTTTGCCACGATGTTTTCAGAGGACGTCAGAGAGCTCCTGTACGTGGGAAAGGGTTATGAGGCTGATGTCTGACTATATATATATATTCTCCAGTATTTTTCTCCTGTCTAACAGAAGAAGTGTGGCTATTTGGTATATGCCTGATGATGAGGACTGGAACCCTTTCCCACATACAAGAATTTTATTTACAGCAGATGTTTTAAATAAATTTCGGCTAATTTGTAAGGAAAATCTCTGAATGTGTATACTTCTTTTATGCAATTGAAAAGATCGTGGCAAAAGGCGTCTGCATATGGCAAAGGGCTAACTTGAGCGCTAAATTCAAAAATAGCCTGTATAATATATAAAATAGCCTGTATAATATATAAAATAGCATGTTTCCCAGTTTATGTAAGTTTTATATTCCCATTTATCCCGGTTTTCAATCCCAACTCAAGAATTGTAACGAAAGAAACCGAATAGACATGAAACAGTTTTGGCAGATTTGTGGGCTTTTAAATTGGAAAGGGATTTGAAAAAACATACAGAGAGGACTCGGAAGATTTAAACTGAAGTCAACATGCTTACATTGTTGAATAACAGCGCCTCTTTAGTGGCTCCATGCTGATAATTGGACGTAGAAAAGATATTTACGGATTTAAAAGAGCTATATTTAATTATTTTGACACTGTAATCTCTCTTCAATTCAATTCAATTCAATTCAATATACTTTATTTTCCTTTTGCAAACATTGTTGCAAAGTGGAAATTTGATTATAATGAGTATATATATATCAATAATTACGCGATAACATTTATAGAAAATTGCAGAATTTAATTGTGCAAATTAATTAAGTCCTTCTGCAAGTTTTTGTTTTTGTGTACTGGTATGTTTTCAATTTTATTATTCAATAATTGTTCTTTTATTTATAGAGAGTTTCTATATTTTTGACTTAATGTTTTTGAAGTCATCTGCTGCAGGTTTGTTGTATATATGGGAAACTGTTAACTAGAAAAGTTCTCAATTAGACTGGCTTACTCATTTCCATCATACAGAATACTTTCTGAGCTCTTACATAAAGAGGCTTTTTCTGTGTTTCTCCAGATGATTTCAAAGTGGATGCTGCAGATTTTCTTTTGTGTTGGAAAGTGCTGAAGTCAAGTCACATCATTATAGCCATGTAGGCTGAGAGACGAACTTCTGACTTCTGACAACCAACAGCCGTTTGGTTGTATCAGACTACAATGGGGTTGGCAAATATTAGCTGGACTTACAAGGCTACTGATCATAAAACTAGGCAACTGGTTGCAATTTGGATCACTGATTAACATTACTTGTCATGAATTTTTGTTTCTGATTGTGGCTTTATTAATCGCAAGTGTAATGTATATAAAGTAATGTATGGTTATTTAATCAAATATTTATTTCGCTTAAATTAAAGTCATCAAAGTTTATCAAGGGCATAAGGGTTGAAAGTCAGAATGTTAAGAGTAAACTCACAATAAAACAGTAGGAGCAAATGTCAGTACCCCATAAAAGTTAATGAGTCCAACCTTTCTACTTCTTAGTAATAAAACTGCCTGATATATATATATACCACCACTGGACATTTGGAACAATTATTTGTGGGAAAAAAATCATTATTGAAATAACAGTCAATTGCTTATATGAAGAAAAGGGCTGCTTCTACACCAATGGTCACTTTCATAATTATATGTAGGGGTTGCTGTTATAATCTTCAGCAGCAGCAGACTGGATTCTTATTTTATTTTATGACATTAAATTACCTTCAAGTGAGTTTTGACCTTGTTGTTCTATGGTAACAAGGAAAGGTTTGACTGTAATATATTACTGAATATGATAGTGAAGTAAAAAGCATGGTGGGAAAAGGATAAATTGTTCATCATAAAGGATCACTTTCTCCTTTCCCATTAATTTTATGTTATCAGAAATCTTCTGTTGCAGAGTCATGGAGAGGTGCCAACATACAGTTAAGGGTTAATTATCATGTCAAGCACAGAGAGGGAAATAAAACTAATGAGACAAACATTTCAGCCAACAAAACAAGAACTCAACAACATTCCTGCTAATGGTAGTGGTGGTGGTCTATACATGTTGTAACAAGTCAACAGCTTTCCTGGTCCTTGCAGCCGAGCCCCATTAGCTCAGTCGGTAGCGACGAGGGCTGTCAATCCAGGGGTCGTGAGTTTGAATCCCGGCTCGGC
>JAUELF010260292.1:0-10272 GCA_031471495.1 Clinocardium nuttallii | reverse complement strand
ATTGTGCTTGTGCATATCCCCCCCCCCCCCCCCCCCCCCAATATTATCCGAGGGATGCTTAAAACTGCTTGATTGCGAACGGAAGATCCTGATCAGTTTGCACGGAGGGAGCAGGATGATCTTGGTTTATGCTTGTCGTTACGGCCTTAATATCTTTATTCGAGAGGTGTGGCATAAATCGTCTGTAATACAGATTTACACGTATATGTGTCAGACTTTAAAAGAACGGTACTTAACGAGTTATGTTTCTTATTTGCGATAATGTCTATTGAAACACGGGATTTCTTTGTATTACTTTTCAGTGCAGGTTTTTATATTGAAAATCACCGGTTTAAATGTCCCAAAGCGAGCAATTGCTCCCTTTTTAGCTCGTCTGTTTTAAAAGACAAAAAAATCAGGCAATTTTCTTCGTCGTCACACAACTTTAACATTACATCATAACTCAGCGTTTCAAATGAAACTAGGAACAGTACGCATGTCTATACAAAGTCGCATAACTCTGGTCAGGTACATAGTATATGTGTCAGACTTTAATGAAACAGTACTTAACGATAAATGTTTCTTTTTTACGACACTTATATTCTATTTAAACATGGGACATTATTTATATTACTTTTCAGTGCATGTTTTTATATCTAAATCGCACTTTATGCGTAAAGTAATGCTTTTTAAAAACAAATATGTAATATGAGTATCCGTCCTTCCGTACGAAACGACTTCTTGGCCCAAGTGTTCATTTTGTGCGTAATTTCATTCATACTTCATGCACAGGTTCAATTTAAAGAGAGCATTTCGTGTTTGAGCTTCATTCTTCTAAGGTTAAAGTCACAGTGAAATGAGTCGCGAGAAAACCAACAATGTGGTCTCTGCGTAAAATGTCGACCCTGATCAGACTAAGCATGCCGCGCAGGCTAACCCGGACAGACACGTTTCACCTCCTGCTGATTTTCTGTTTCAGAAACCATTTCTCTATACATCTATCTCTCGGAGACGGAATGTGTCGGCCCGGATCAGTCTGTGTGGACAGCGCAGGCTGATCTGGTCGATACATTACGAAGATGCCATAATGTTGGTGTTCCCGGGGAACTACGTTATCTCTTCAGTACTTCATTTCGTGGGCTGAATTCCTTCATAGTTCATCCAAAGATACAATGTTCAAGAGAGCCTCTTTAATTTCGCGTTTCACCTATCAAGGTCAGCGGTCAAGGTCACATACTTCGGCTGCACTTTCATTCCTTAATGTGGTCATCACTCTAGAACTTTATTTGTTGGTGGAATTCCAACATATATCAAGTTCAAACAAAGTTCTCGACTGTAAAGGAGCTTAAAAGGTGGCTGTAGTACGTCTGTATAAAACGATGTCATCGCCATAACACTTTTGATTTCTTTAATACGGCATAACGGTTTATAAAGTTTCATTATAATGTGAGATTTGACGAATTCGTGTTTCACGAACCTAAATCAAAGTTCAAGGTCACAGTTGCTAAAATACATCTGTACGAAATGAAGTCATCTCTTGTGGGAGGTATGCTATTGCATACAAATGTTAAGCGTCCAGGGAGCTTGACGTGTTCGCTCTTCACTTACTGATGTCAAAGATCACGGTCAAACTTACTATAATATGTAAATTGCCTATCCCATGACATTTTTGGAGGTGGGGACATAAGTGTCTTGCATATATGTTTTAACTTCATGTTTATCGGTAAACGTTGGTTGTGTTATTATCATCATCATTATTATTATTATTTTTATTATTATGATTATTATTATTATTTTTATTATTATGATTATTATTATTATCATCATAATCCTCCTCCACATCAAATCGACAATACATAAACAACGACCAACGGGACTATATATAGTGAGTGGTTGTAATGAAAAGGTCGTGATATATAATCCACTTCTTGACGCTCAGACATTTCGTAATTAATCACACCGACAACTGTCCTATGTGGTTACATGGGTTTCTGCGCGTGAGAGCTCAACTGTGTGATTTTAACCCCCACTTTCCTACATACAACAAATCTGCAGCACACGAATTTAAAAACATACCCGAAAAAAATAATTTGGAAACTCCCTTTAAAGGAAAGTACAATAATTAAATAGAGTTAAAAACATGGTGAATAGAGGAGAAATTGCTCGTTTTGGCATATTTTTTTATCACCATGTTTTCAAAAAGCCGTGGCGTCAAAAAGCGTCTATATGAGGGACACTGTCAATCGTACAAAGGTCAACTATCTGCAATGTTCACAACAAGATTCAAATTAAAAAACTCTTCCAGTGTTTCTATAAATCGTCTGTATTATTGACAGCATAGGCCAGAACAATTATCTCCAGGTTCTGTAGGTAAATAATTATCAATCTTTCTCTTTCTTCCTCAATGTTCCATAAAGTAAGAACATTATGATTTATTAAAATTTACCACACTTCTTTCTTCAAAATGTGAGTAAAGAAAGGGAGGGACACGTCTCTTAAATGTTTTAAGCCTTTCCGCCACTTGTCTACGTATTTTGACGAAATTTCATCAGACGAGTTTTGAAAGCATTGTGGTAAATGAATAAATTGCTCTTCATGAGTTTTTTTTAACATAGTTCAATAAACAAGAACACATTCATTGCGGCGTTTGTGATATCATAAGTCTATCTAAAGATAGGCCCGCGTTTTCTTGACACAATATTTATTAATAGTCTGTAAAATGTATGCTTCAATGCTTCTGTTGACTCTTTAGAGAACAAAGGAATTAGACTACACGGATGCGCATGTTGATCTGGGTCTACATTGGTTTCAGAAACTCGGACGACGCTTGGCTTACCGGATCAAAGTTTAAACGAATAATAAAGTCGTCATTATTTTTTTCTTTCTTTTTCAGCGAATTGAAGATCAAATACAACGTAACAGCAGTCCCAAAGTTTATCGTTATACACAAAGACGGCGAGGTTTTGACCTCGAAAGGGAGGAAAGAGGTCCAGGATAAAGGTGTCATCTGCTTTAGAAATTGGCAGCAGACGTCGAACATTTACGAAGCGAAACAAAACCAGGCGTCTGCGCTCAATGAAGCTAACGCGAACGCGAACGCGGTTGACGGGAGCGTGGAACCAACGGAATTGAAGAAAGAATCAGAGGAATCCGAAACGTAATGGATGTTTATGTATATAAATCGTACTATACGAAAACTAAGAAACGGGCACTTGCGACCAGTGTAGATCCAGATGAAAGTTCGCATCACTGTAAATAGAGTTTGTTATGTCAAACTAATTTTTGACTAACTTCGTCAGTTTGGATCAGATTACATGAATGCGCTTGCTGATCTTTATCTACGATTAAGCTTGTCATAAGTTAAGTTTTCCTGGTGCACGAATCAGTTATAACATGTGTCATGCTCACTTGTGTATATTTAAACTCTGAACCTTATTATTTCGAAACCCACCTGCTCTCGAGTGAACCTTATTATTTCGAAACCCACCTGCTCTCGAGTGAACCTTATTATTTCGTAACTCGCCTGCTCTTGAGTGAACCTTATTATTTCGAAACCTTCATGCTCTCGAGGGAACCTTATTATTGTTAAACCCACCTGCTCTGAGTGAACCTTATTATTTCGAAACCCACCTGCTCTCGAGTGAATCTTATTTTTTCGTAACTCACCTGCTCTCGAGTGAACCTTATTATTTCGAAACCCACATGCTTTGAGTGAACCTTATTATTTCGAAACCCACCTACTCTTGAGTGAACTTAACCATTCACATGCTATGGTATTTCAGAGTCTTTTGAAATATCTTAGAAAAAGAGCCATAATTTCTTTATTTTGCTGATGTATGTCTTTTCTACAGTGGCTCAAATGTCGTCTCATGCAAAGACGTTAAAAGTTGTCGAAATCGGAAAAATAATTTAGCGTGTAATAAAGGCAACACTATTAAGATAAAGTTTACTTAAATGTTTTAAATTATTAAACATTATTATATTAGATATCTACGCATGTGTTATTAAAGTGCCATAGTTAGACTTAAGGGGATTTTATTTCGCTTTTGTGTTCGAATCTCCCCGCCCCTTGTAAAGAGCACCCCTACTTTCACATGTATTACATCACGCAGAGTACTAAGCTCTGTGAACTTTAACATCAAAAGATATGCTTATATACTTAGCCGTGGAAATATCCATACATCTATGTCAGATGTAAACCTAACTCTGCCTTAGTGAACGCTGAACATACCAAGATCAAATAATGCATGGACACATCCTCAACAGAAACTGCACTTTATGTATACATTATTTCTAGTGATATAGCTATTTGTGGAACTTCTTACAACAAAACATAAAAGGGTAACTCCACTATCATGTCTACGGTGCATCATAAGTTGGTGCGGACATAGGGCTGCAGGTTTGTTTTGTCTGACACGGCCTGTAATGTGTTTTGGAATCCACTGACTGTTTAATACAATTATATTCAGCGCATATGAAGAGTACATATATATGAACGGGGCTATGCAAAAACAAACTGTTAGCAATTCGAAACCAGGTTGGATCAAGATCAGTCGATTCATTCGGAATGAATGTATACAATGTTCTCCAATTAGTCATAGAAAGTTTTTCACGGGATTCAAACCCGGGGCCTTTGGTTCGAGAGGCCGACGCTCTACCAAAGTTCCACTTTCTTCCACATATTTTATTCTCTGACCGATTGAGTTTATTGAATTAACCGCGCCTTGACTAGAGACACCTGCCATTTATCGTACGTATTGGCATTGACGGAAACAAAAAGGCAATCAGTGTAGCCCATGTAGATCCAAACCAGCCTATTCATAGCCACATGCTGATCAAGAGAGGCAATATCTTATACTTTAGGTCAAATTACGCTAAATACATCCGCCGTCAGTACAGAAGTCCCTAAATAAACCTTTGTTTGTGTAGAAATGAGTGTATACCATCACCCGTATGTATTGAATATATGACATTGAGTTTAAATGCATTGTGAATGTGCATAGGGTGCACTGATAATGATTGATTTGATCACTTTTAGTAGTTTGACCTTGTTTGAAAGTGAAAGTAGCGAATGCTAAACACCGATTTGTCCGGGCCCTATTTTGTCCAAAATGATGGTAACCATTTTCGCCTAGTGAGTTCTTTCTTGCATAATGCATGACCCAACATTTGCTTTGGGTTGTTTTAAAGCTAAGAGGTAACTCTTTTCAATGATATATGGTGTTCTACTTGAGAAACGATTAGAAAGTGTGACTGACTGAATTGAATGACATGGAAACAAAGAAGGAATTTAGTTAGTGTATTGTAACCTAAAAGCATTTGACCTTTGAACTTGACATATCAGCAATGTTGCATATCATAAAACCCACATGTTCATGTAGCTATAGCTACAAAACGAGCAATTTCTCCTTTTGTCATCATGTTTTCAACATTATTCAATAATTGTAGTTTTCCAACTTGTTCAGGTATGTTTTCAAAGTCGTCTGCTGCCAGGTTGCTAAATTGGGAAAGGGTTAAATCACGTGCTATTTTGGTCTCTGTCGGACTGAGTGGCGAATCTTATAAACCCGGTGTTCTGATTCCGAGCCAGACTACAGGTTTGAAAGCATGGTACGTGTACTAATAATCAAATTAGTTAATTACTTCGTCTGAGGTTGGGTATGAAGATATATTCTTTCCTTTTAATTAAGTTTATTATTTCAAAAGGCTGAATAGTGAATACTGTATGTGTGTCATGCTCTTAATTTCAATCTAAGGTATATTGGTAAGATTCTGACACAAAACTACTATAAATAAAACCTCTTCATAATTGTCCATCTGTGTACAAAGAATGGTGAATTTTAATTGGAGTCAAGTGGCGTTTTCAAAAGATAGGATAAGACAATATTATTGATTATAAAATCCGGTATGACAGGTACCGGTGATGCACCGGGAATATAACCTTTCTCAATGTTTCGGATGAAGATTAGATGAAGAAAAGCGAATAATCCGAATGAAACCGGAAATTTGAGGGACGGTGACAGTTGGCAGACCGATTTTTAACAAAATTTCGCGATAAGATGTCGGGTAACGGGGGTTTCCAAGCCTCAAGCGGGTACAATGAACGACCACCTTCTTCAACAGGAAGTGCAGACGCAGATATGGCCACAGATCCAGCGAGCAGCAGTTTCTTCAACACAGATTTTAAAAGGTAAATATCACCGTATAATATCAATTTATGTCATGTGAGATGTCACTGACAGGGGTCCAGCCACTGACTCGTCAAACATACTCTGCAGCAGACGACTTTTGAAAACAATGTAAAAAAAAGAGAAAATGCTCATAATGAACAATTTCTCCTTTTGCCACTATGTTTTAGTTTACAATTCTTATACTTACATTTACAGAGATTTCATCAAAATGTTCTCAAAAATGGTTATGCACCTTATGTATTGGGTATCTAAAGACTTGGTAGCACAGTTAGTGCTATACCTGAATATTCTGTGACTGTTAGCTGTTATCTTGTTGTATCGGTGTTGCGTCTACAATAGAAAGTCAACCAGTGAAAACTCCCGGATGAGCCGATTCGCCATAATAGATGTTTCACGCCACTATGGATTTGAGGCACAACTGTTCTAATGATAAATAAAGGACTGTAATAATGCCGTAACGGTGTTAAACAGAATTTTTTTACTGGACACTTTGGCCGAGAAACAAATTAGACTGGTTGGTTAGGATCACCAAAAAAAACACAACAATGTAACATATCCTCAATTATTCATGATTCACACACAGAAGGCTACGGCTAAAGTAATTCAATTCCATATCTGTTCAAAAACGTAGCAGGGCTATTGCTGTCATAGGTTTATTTATTAGCACTGGAGGGAACAATTGCAAATAAAAGAGGATTTGTAAAATTAGTAGTTACCAATTTTAAAGAATCTTTAAATCACCAATCTAACTGACAAGAAACTGAATGTCAACCAATTCTCTTAACCCTTTCGGCGCCGAAGTAGCATATATGCGACAGCATGGCTCAGCGCCGAAGTCGCATATTTGCACCAGTTTTAAGTACCTTTTATTTTATTCGGCGCTGAGAACAACTTTTTGCTATTTATTTGGCGCCGAAAGGGTTAAAGAAATCTTGGGAATCCACAGTGGTTGAGTGGTTAGCTTCGGGGATTTAAAAATGGGCGTTCGACCCCCAGTCGCGGCGTGACGGTCATGGTGGAGTGCCCTTTGGCAAGGCACATTTTCTAGCCTAGTACTGGTTTGTTGACCCAGGTATCATGAATAAGTGAACTGTCACCATGATATAATTAAAATAATGTTATAAAATTGCGTATAACCGCAACAAAGCATGAACAAAAATTACAAATAATCTACCATCACTGACCTTGTTTCTGTGTTGTCATATCTCCTGCCATGATGCAACAATGATTGTTAGCACATGAGAACGATTTAATAAATAACATGTTACAAAATATTAAAGTAACATAATGAACAATTTCTCTTTTCCAGAATATTTCAACTGAATTTAATAATAATTTTTCATTCAAAAGAAGTTCCATATTTTTGTATAAATGTTTTCAAAGTCACCAACTGTAGGACTTTTGTGTTTTGAATTGGAAAGTGTTAACCCTTTCCCTCATATAGACGCTTTCTTACGCCTCTGGGCCTTTTGAAAACATAGTGACAGACGAAGAAATTGTTCAAAACGAGCAATATCTCCTTTTGTCACAATGTTTTCCACTTTTAGTCATAGATTGTAAGCCATTCAATTATAGAGAATTTCTATTTTTTGACAAAATAATGTGTTCAAAGTTGTGTGCTGCAGAATTGTCGTATGAGGGTAAGGGTTAACAGTGAATGGTTTTGAAATAAATAAAACTTGTGTTGAAATTATTATTATGATTTTGTATAGAGTTATGAGTATCATCAAGTGACAACCATTATCCTCATTATTTATTTTACCAGGCATGAAGATTTAAAGATGATGCTAGACAGTAACAAAGATTCCCAGAAGTTGGATTCTATGAAGAGGATCATAGGAGTAAGTAGAAAACTTCTAATGATAGACATATATGTTAAAATGAAAAGACGCTTTTAATGTTTTCAGGTGATATTTACCTCCCCCACCCCCCATATTATATTAAGGGAAAAAGGTGTTAAACTTAATGTTTTATGTGAAAGTAAACTTCTATCTAGAACGAAAGTATATTAAGATGCCTGAGTGTTATATGTACAAAGATGCATTAACAATTAACCCTTTCCCTCATATACTGATGATAAAGACGCTTTCTGACGCCTCTGCAAGAGACAGCTTTTTGAAAACATAGCGACAAAAGGAGAAATTGCACAAAACATGCAATTTCTCCTTTTGCACAATGCTTTTCACTTTTAGTCATAGGTCAACATTTAGTTATTTTCCATTTTTTGACAAAATATGTTCAAAGTTGTCTGCTGCAGAGAAAGGCTTAAGACGCCAAAGTGCTAGATGCGTATAATGTTTGTTCCACCTGATCCAATCAAGCTATGATGAAAAACATTGACCAAAATCTAGTTCCAGGTGTAGTAACGAAATGTAATGTTGAAGACAACAGAGACCGCCAATTGTGAAGTTCAGAATTATCAATATCTAGTACACATTAAATTTTGTTTGGTTTATTATATAAGAGTCACTGTGTCTGTCGGAATCCATATTTTGTCTGGCCTATTTCTCACAAACCACTTGGTGGAATTCAATAAAATTGTATACCAAGAGGAGATATGCATATCATAAAGGTTTTACAATTGCATACATGTTATTTTATGGAGTTATGGCCCTTTTACTTATATTTTGAAGCGATATTTTGTCCGGCCTCTTTCTTACAAACCTCTGGGCGGAATTCAATAAAATTTGACATGAAGCTTATACCAAGAGAAGATGTTCATGTCATTACGGTTTTACAATTACATGTTATTTTATGGTCCTTTTACAAATTAAGTTATAGTGTAGGCCAAGGTGCTGTTTTGGGGGTATTTATCATCTTCAGTGATAGTTCTAGTTTTAGGTAAACACATAGGGATCCAGAGCTCGAGATAAGAAGAGTATTTCACATCCCAAAATCCTTATTTGATCCTCAAACCCTATGTTGTGGGTACTCAAAAGAATCGTCTGAGTGAGACAGTTCTTTTGAGTACCCACAACATATGGTTTAGTGGAGTCATATGAGAGATATGGATGGAAAAAGACCAGTTCACTCGTCTCCTAGTCCTCTGGGTATCACTGCTCTATTGTCTGTCCTGCTTACACTTACTGACAAGTTGACAGGCAACACACACATGTATGTATGTGTTTCTTGGAAACTGCTTTGGCTACCTTGCTCAGTCTTTTATGGGCAAAAAAAGACCACTAATGAGTTTAAACTTATTTATTACATTTAAATCCATCAAAGATAAGGATATCTCGGTGAAAGAAAATTCATAATCGTTGATTTACATTTAATAAACATCAGTGAATTAAACTACCTATCATGTCGTACACAATTGCGCATGCGTGGCCCTCCCTTTTTCCACGGACTATTTTAAGACCGACGTCATGCAGGTAGACTCCTTCCACTTTCCACAGAGAAGTAAATTAGGCCACGCCTCATCCGAAAATAATGTGCAAAGTAGGTAAAAAGACAACTAGTAATCCCCAGTAAACATAAATTTGGTGGAAGACGTGTACAATGAAAAATTTAATGTATTACAACAAATAACAATGAAATGTAAAAACAGATTATTCAACTTATTTTTTCAAAGATTAAAATATAATTCACTCGCCGTCTTGTGAATTATATTCTTATCTTTGAAAATATAAGTTGAATAATCTCTATTTATTTTACATTGATTGTGAAACAGGCTTTCAGCTTATATTTATCACACTTGATGTCTGCTTCCTGGAGACTTAACAAGTACTCTTGCCATTTGTGCGGAAACATCCCAAAGACAGATTTCCGGAACCTTTGATATTTCACTCTACCACTGCACCACTGTTGTCCACACAAGTAAAAAAAACTTTTAATTGATATTTCAGATGATTGCCAAAGGGAAAGATGCTTCGGACTTGTTTCCAGCTGTTGTTAAGAATGTGGTTTCAAAAAATTTAGAGGTGAGTTTGACCCTTTCCGACAAATAACAACTTTACACTAGCCGACTTTGAATACCTTGAGGCAAAAAATAAGGATAATTTCTTCTTTTGTCACAAAGCCGAGCCCCATTAGCTCAGTCGGTAGCGACGAGGGCTGTCAATCCAGGGGTCGTGAGTTTGAATCCCGGCTCGGCCAACAT
>JAUELF010260281.1:0-11390 GCA_031471495.1 Clinocardium nuttallii | reverse complement strand
AGCCAGATTGGTCGATGCTTTTGTAGATAATATAGAGCCAGATTGGTCGGTGCTTTTGTAGTTAATATAGAGCCAGATTGGTCGATGCTTTTGTCGATAATATAGAGCCAGATTGGTCGATGCTTTTGTAGATAATATAGAGCCAGATTGGTCGGTGCTTTTGTAGATAATATAGAGCCAGATTAGTCGATGCTTTTGTAGATAATATAGAGCCAGATTGGTCGGTGCCTTTGTAGATAATATAGAGCCCGATCAGTCGGCGCATTAGCCTTATTTGACCAGACTCTTTGCTGCTGCCATCTAATCTCAACATTTGTATTTGCTATACCTAAACTAAAATTGGTAACTAACAGAAACTCCACAGGAGGCAAAACGTGTCTACTGCATGCTACGTCTGATCCGGATTGATACGTGGCGCAGAGTCCACAGTGTTGATATACTCGTGGAACGGCTCATATGATTTCCTTATTGGCAGAAATAAGAAAATAACGTTTTATTTCTGTTTTACCATGCCTATATCGATATATCTCCGTAAGGATCATGGGTTAGTTATTCTCAATCGAATATATTATCATTTATAAGCCATTAAGCGGTGTAACTTTTAAAGATGTAATTAGCGACCCGAGTGATTAACTGCTTCACATCAACCCGACAGGGAACCTATCAAATAGTTCGTGAACACTCAGTCACGTGATACCTGAGGGAGGGGAACCTATCAAATAGTTCGTGAAAACTCAGTCACGTGATACCTGAGGGAGGGGAACCTATAATACAGGCAATGATACTTTTGACAAACTGCCGTTACGTGACGGTAGAGTTACTTTTACGTAATTATAGACAATAATCGACCTGCACACATGTAAAACTACACCTTCAAAATGTCAGGTGTTCGCCTTTTCATCTTTTCTTTGACAATACAGTTAGATATATATGGTATTTTGTTCTCCGGAAGAACATGTCTATAACAAGGAACGGAGTAACAGATCACACAGATTCGACAAAATAAGGAAGCTCTATCCTATACTCTTCAATGAGTTTCAAAGCTTTGCATTAGCCTACTTCAATTGAGGATATGATTCATTTCTAACCTAGAACCACATACAACACATCTGCAGAAGATGGCTTTGAAATCATGGAGAAAACTTTAAAAACCTATAAAAATGCAACTGTTACTATCAAATGGAGTTGAACACATTATACTTTACAGGATAAATTGCTCCTTTCTAGCACGTTTATATTTGATTCACAATGTAAACAACAGTATTTTGCTGCATATGCGTAGAAATGCATCTCCATACGTGAAAGTTTCAACCTGAATGTGTTGTTAATGTCAGTCGATTTATAATAATGCTATCGATATGAGTATTTACAACAAAATATTCGAACAGTTCAAGGTGATATAACAAGGCATTGTTCATAAATGGACTTCATGTTTCAAGGTGATATAACAAGGCATTGTCCATAAATGGACTTCATGTTTCAAGGTGATATAACAAGGCGTTGTCCATAAATGGACTTCATGTTTCAAGTTGAAACAATACAATTGGAGATAAAGATCATTAACCTAAATCATTTACTTTTTTATCGTTAAACAATCCCTGTACTTGACTTGGGGGAACATGATCATAAGCATTATAACAGATGATTTAAACCGTTGAGATGATGTGGTTCATACATATGTTGACGCCCATATATGTTATATGCTCCTTGATATTAAACAAATCTACTAATACATTCACCAATATTCACTGATATTTTTGGGGAGGGGGTTAAGCCATTAAAAAAATATGATATATGTACTAATATTCAAAATATTCATATAAGCAAGATGCCCATAGGCAACATGTCGAGCCCACTATAAAGGTTTTGACACATAGATAGTGCTCTTCTATGCATATTGACCTTTGAATTATAAGTATGACCTTGAGCGTTGAGGTACAGCCATGGGTCTTGTGTGCGACACATAACCTCTCTCATCACGGTGAACATGTGTGCCCAGTAACTTGGGAATCCTATGAAGAATGGTTGAGATGTGGACAATGTACAGTCCTATCAAACAGTACTCATTTTGACCTTTGACATCTAAGTGTGACCTTGGCATTTAAGGTACATGCCTGGGTCTAGTGTGCGACACGCGACCACATTATGGTGAACGTTTGTGCTAAGTTTCTTAGAAATCCTTTGCTGCAGGGTTAAGATGCAGCCCGGATAAGGTATACTCCTATAAAACAGTACTCTGTTTGACCTTTGACCTCTGAGTGCGACCTTAACAGTTGATGTCAGGCATATGTCTTGTGTGTCTTGAGTTAAGATGCGGCCCGGACATGGTTCGGACAAACGGACTCATTGTCACACGCACTCACGTACATACACCGAACCGGCATTGTGACAGCTATGTCGAGCTCAACGCAGGCGGGATCGACACACAATTAAAGATTGAACTATAATTATCTGTTTTGGTCTAACCGGTGAATCTTTAAAAAGTGCAGCTCTAAATGTTCACATAGTTAATCAATACAATAAAAACTGACATTTAAGGCGCAATACAAAAACCAAGCGTATGGCATTTGCAAACATTGTAGATCAAAACCACTCAGCGCATCCGTGAAGTCTGACCTGGCTCAACCCTGTTCGTCAATTTAGTCAAAAGATGCTGGAAGATACTTCTGTAAAGCATCATTAGTTTTGAACCCTTAGCATGAATGCGCATATAGGTTATTTGTCGCACGTATACTGATAACGCGAAGGTTGTAATCAAAGAACCCCAATCATATTGTATTATTCTTTAAGAAACATATGTGAAAGTATGAAGGAAATTTGGAGGAGTAAACTGGGCGTTTCCTTGCAGTACTTCTTCCTTTATTATGACTGCAGCTTTGAAAATATCTAGGCAAAATATGAAAATGAAAATATTATTATAGAAGGGAAATGAAAACATTGACTCAAAGAAGAGCCTTCTCATTATGAGTAATGTCTCCTTTTGTCGCACTGTTTTCAAACTCCGTGTGCTGCAGATGCATCGAAAATGCGTCTATATGTGAATAAAGTGCAAACACAAAGGTTCCAACATGAAATTTGCATCAAATCTAAAAAAATTAGGATATCGCGAAGCTATCAATATAAATTAAACCTTGTTTTTCACATCCCCCTTTCTGATGACAGAGCGTAAAATGCAAATTATACGTGCCTGAGAACAATCCAGCTATTTAAGCACTTCATCGTATTACAGAAATTTTAACGAACTATTTTTTTCATCACGAAATCTATACGGTTTATTAGCTGAGAATTGCATAAGATCATTCTTGTTTGTCTCTGTTTTCTTTCACCTTAGCTTTTTTTGTTTACGAATAGAAATGTTCATTATCAGAGAAAAACGATCGATGCCATAATAAAAATGAGAATTAAACTCCCATCGCTTGAACTTCATAAAATGTATTTTCTAATTAAAATTTAAAAATATATTATATAAACATTGCTATTTTGATAGTAACCTTGACATTGCTAGAAGAGCATCAGTATACTACTATTCATATATTTAAACAAAAATGGCGAACAAATCAAAGGTTGTTTCTACACCCAAGTCGTCCATTGAACGTGTAAAACAGTATAAACCAGCAGTATAAAGCCGCAGTATACATGTTTTATACGAGTGGTCGTTGTTCATGAATATACCATCCTTTATTTATGTTTACACGTACGACTATATATATGAGGCGTCCCGTGATAAAACCAACATTAATGCCTCTGCGTCATGTATTGACCCAGATCAGCCAGCGCAGTCCGGTCCGAAACATTCCGTCTCAGGGGGATAGAGGTATAGAGTAATGAAACAGAAAATCCACATGCGGCGATGTCTGTCCGGTTAAGCATGTTCAGCATAGTTAGACTGATCCGGGTCGATAATGTACGCAAACTCCACACAGTTGGCTTTTCCCGGGACGGCTCATATGCTCTGACTTTAAGTCGCGTACAACAGGGTAAAGGTATATTCAAGAAACTAACTCTATACTTATCTCTACTGTCACTTGATTTTAAACATTTAAATTAAACACAAGACATCACATTCTGTTCCCTGTCTATTGGCATATATATTATTAAATTTATATAAGTAATCGTTGTATTGAAGAGACAAAAAAGATTTTCTAAGTCAGACAACACCAACTGAGACAATGATAATGCACCATTGTGTAGCAAGCCCTTTTTGGTACAGAATCCTTAAATATATAGTAATATTCAGTTTAATTTAAACTTTTAAATATCATCAATTATTAGTATTATTTCATAATATAGTAGACAATACTGTTGTGAATTTAGACATTGTTCATAATAAGAAAAGTCTCAATAACCAAAGTCTTTTAAATATCATCAGCTCCAGATGCAATACAAAACATCTGTTGCAAATGCGACAGAAAATACTATGGCGAAACGAGACATTGCTAATAAAGAACAATTTCTCAATTACCAAAGACTTTAAAAAAGCATCTGCTACAGATGTGACAGAATACATCTACGTATAGGGGAGAGGGTTGTGTGAATGCAAAATACACGTATAAAGGACATACTATGATAAATAGAGAAAGGTTGTATGAAAGGCAAACGGTGTCTGATTCGTATAGTCAGACCCAGTTAATAAAGATCCTACCTTATTTTCGCCTAGAAATTTGATGGAACATGGAAGGACGGCCATGTCGCCTTCTATCACGGAAATGTTGACTTCAGGCTGCCCGAAACTAGGTTCCGGTTCTGTAGCAATCACTGAAAATAGATGAAAATGCTTGTAGTAATACTTGCTTCGTTTCGTAACCCTTTCTTGGAAAATAATAGGTTCAACGTTTTTGTTACAGACGACAGTTGAACTAATTGTGTGAGTACGGGAAAATTCTCGGAAAGAGCAATTATCAACTTCAACATATATACGAGCCGTCTCGCGAGAAAACCAACAATTTAAAGTATCGACCCGGATCAGCCTAAGCATGCCGCGCAGGCTAACCCGGACAGACAAGTTTCGCCTCCTGTGGAATTTCTGTTACAAGAATAATTACTCTATGCCTCTATCCACCTGAGGCGGAATGTGTCCGCCCGGATTAGCCTGCGCGGACTGCGCAGGCTGATCTGGGTCTATAAATTACGCTGGGTCCATGATGTTAGTTTTCTCGCGGGAGTACTCATATAGAACAAGATGTTTCTCTCGACAAAGACTTACAAGTTACTGTAATTGAGTGGGAGAAGTAAAAAGCACCCCTTAATTTGAAAAAAAACAAATTCGGACCGGGATGTAAACTCCAGCGTGTTAACCCCTGGACTACGCCGCCACTCTTTGTCCCACTAGTGTATGTCAATGTACATTTATACGTGACTACCTTTACGTGACCGTTAATTACGGATATTAGAGAAGATTTCTAATAAACAGACACAGCTCAGATAAGATAGGAAAAGTGTTTATTAACATGACCTCTGTGAGTCTACAGAACATACATGAATAAGATAATTCATACAAAGTTACCACACCCCGGCCACTGATCCTATACGTTACCATACCGTCAACAAATACTATAACGCATACAGTCTCTTGAAATAAGTAATTTGCAATTACATGTATCAATAAAAATTGAATGAAATAAACATATTGTGATAACGGATGATAAAGACAATGAAAATATCCTCCGAATAAACCTCGGCATTTCCCGGTTTATATACGGATATTCTGAAAAGGGCTTCAATTATTAACCCAGCACTGACAGGAACACCAGTATCTTTCACAGTTCACAACAGACACAAATTAATTGTTTTCCCTCCACATTTTACACATTGATGAGCATACATGACATCTAGGTTTGGTCTGATTGATTACGGTTAACGTTGAGGTTGAAGTACTCATATTCAAAGAACCAACAAATTACTGTGGCATTTATAGGCTATCCAAAATGGAGCCGTGTTGTAGGAAAACCAACCGTTGTGTATGTTTGTTTAAATAAAGGTTGGTTGGCGCAACTAAGCGATAGGATTCAAATGTACATACTATGTTTATATGAAGATCAATGAAAGCGTATAAGATTGTTTCGCGAACTCACGTTAACTATTAGATATACACTGGTCGCTAGTGCACGTATGTTGGTTTTCGTGTATCACGGATCTATTATTGAGTGTTTTCCTTTGTTAAAGGCGTCGAGTAATTTGATTAACGAGTTCAAATATCATTTTCTAAACGTTCACCTACTTTGATATTTGCGAAATCGTTTGCTACGAAAATGTTTAAGGGGGGAAACATATCTTTTTAACAGAAGCATGTTATTCTAAAATAGTTGACGTTTGCATAAGTAGAAATAAATGTTTGATATCTAAATTAAATTATTAAACTACCTTTAACATATTTCACATTTCATGTAATGAGTTAATAACAGTAACTTATTGAGGCAGACCTAAATGCAAATACCTGTGCACACAACTCTAGCTTTAGTCTTGGTGTATCTTGGTGTATCTTGGTGTATCTTGGTGTATCTTGGTGTATCTTGGTGTAACTATATATTATACCCGCTTACTTTAGCAAATATAATACTTACGTAAGTCACTGTTTACAATCATGACTTACACCAATTTGAGTAACATGTATACATATCTGCCCTTAAATGAAGAAACGAACATAATAAGTATCTTGCTTATAAAAGTTTTACGCTGTCTTCAACTATATTTCATTTACACCAGGGCGATAGGACACTTACTCATGATCACGTTGTGTCTAGCCAGTATCCGACTAAGGAAATATGTATTGCTCCAGGACACTCCATCAACACTGACTCAGACACACAGAATATACAACGTTTAATTTTCAAGTATGATAAATAAGTAAGTATGATTTAAAGCTTACCGTCCTTCACGAGATACGATAAATCAAGGACGCTAACAATACCATTGAGAGCACAACCTTATCCTTTCGACTTTACCACGAGAAGATGCTTGCCTTATTATATTCGACATTAAGTAAACACTTGTTGTAATAAAGGTAGATTAGAACGACAGACTGTTTTCATCGCGGTTGAAATAATATTTAATTTACGGAAATAATCGATGAATTGATCCGAAATGTTGCAAGGATTTACCAAGAAAAGTATTACGTATTCAAGTGTACGACATTGCAAAAGCTCAGTGTCAAACAGGTGTTACTGTATAGTGTGTCAAGATGAAGTTACATCAGCTGTGAAGTACATAATTTGCACAAACTAATAACGTCGGAAACTTCTTCAATGCCAAAACCTTATCGAGTATACAACTCTGCTACAATAAATTGAATTTTAGGAGCAACCCATACACTTGTTAGCAATACGATACATATGTAAACATAAAGTACACTTCTTTGCGTCAGTTCTATTTTCCTAAGATTTAAAAAAGTCACATATGGGCTGGATGTAAATGGTGACATAATTTATGCACCACCTTGCTATATCATTATGATACACCATAATAGTTATTCGTTAAGTTCCCACATACAAACATGTTATGTCAGACTCGCAACTGGTCGAAAGGGCACATTAAGGTCCTTTCTTAGTGACATGGATCTGTTATCATTCATTGATGGGCATATTATTGACATTTCAATCCACTGAACTATCCCACATTTACAATGATTTAAAAACAGCTAGATATAAAAACTTCGAAATAGCTGAGGTTCAGCAAAAACTATGTAGCACTTTCAGCACCAATTGGGATATTAAAGATTTTGCAAACAATACAGCTTCATGTAAGACAGCTCGAAACAAATAAGCATTAATTTCCTTTCTTTTATTAATATGTTCCAAAACTCTCATTGCATGAACAATGTTATCCGGGAAGAATATACATTAGGAAACTCGGCACAGAAAGAGTTTAGGTTTAAGCCGTTTGTGAAAAAGTGGCTACATCACTCGAACGCCGAACTTCGAGATTTCATGACCCTCTTTTATTCCGATTAGCTGACTAGTTCGCGCAGTGTGATTAAGCTCTTTCCCGCTCGTGCCATCATCCTGGAATCCAATGGCGAAAGGTTAAGATAAAAACTGAGTATTGCCGTAAATGTCTTAATGTCAGCCACCGCGTTGCCAATAGAAGGTGATCTGGTCGTTAATACAGCTATCGACGTTATCCTACGTCGGCGTTCTTTATATATCTGATATATCCAGACGATAACTGAATAAGCCGTCCCGCAAGAACACCAACAGCATGGCCTCTGTGTAATGCATCGACCCAGATCAGCCTGCGCTGTCCGCGCAGACTGATCCGGGCTGACCCATTCCGTCTCAGGGGGATAGAGTAATGATTCTTGAAACAGAAAATCCACAGGAGGCGAAAAGTGTCTAATAGGGTAAGCCTGCGCTGCATGTTAAGGCTGATCTGGATCGATACTTTACACAAATGCTACAATGCTGGTTTCTCGTGGGACGGCTCAAATGTGTTGAACGTTTATATCTGCCTGACGCTTATCGCTATTTGATTTTCGAAAAGTCCAATATCCTGATATATTTCAAAAAGAGTAAAGGAATGGTATGAAAACGGCTTAATTCCACGATGGCACAAACGTACCTTATAACAATGTTAAGTTACGTCTTTATGCTGCGGGCAGCAGTGCATTGGCATAGCAATATTATAACCTGCCATGAATGGGTGTCATGCTATCATGAGATAGGGAAATGATGAACTCACTTCATGACCCTTTGTGATGATCACAATGGGCAGAACTAATCAGAATCTTCTTAACAAGTTTGTCAAAATTGGATATTCAGTCGTACAGAAAATTAAACGCTCGTAGTAGTGTAGTGTATGGTTAACACATGTATAAACACGATCAATGTACGCTTCCATGTTATATTAAATTGATAAGTCCTATTTCATAAAGTAAATACCGAGATCAACATCAACAGTGAGTGCAGATAGTGCACGTTGATCTGGTGATATACCGGTTGTCACTACCCCAGTGGTTGGCTTGTACTATTACCTTTTTCGACGTTTACCTCTGACTTCCCCGTTTAATCATATATACCTCGATTATCAATATTTTAATCAGTTAGTTTTCAAACTTATATATTACAACTGGTTGAGTAATAATGTGAATACTGAATTACTGATGATAACTGAAGCAAAGTACTTAAATTGATAATAACTGAAATAAAATACTAATACTGAAAAAAAAATAAAAAAATACTTATAATGATAATTATTGAAAATTACTTACAATAAAATGCTAAAAATGATCATTACTGAAATAAAAACCTAATAATGATCATTACTAAAATAAAATACTAATAATGCTTGATACTGAAAATAAAAAACTAATAATGCTTGATACTGAAATAAAATACTAATAACGATTAATACTGAAATAAAGTACTAATAATGATTGGTACTGAAATGAAATACTAATAATGATAATAACTGAAATGAAGTACAAGTTATGATTATAGAAGCATATTATAAACTAAACAACTATTATTTTAGGTGTAATCAATATTGAAGTACATGTAGTAACCTTTCAATTAGAATGCAACCATGGTATGCCGATTCGAAGTTTTATAAACTTTAAGAATGATTTTAACAGGTTGTGATAATTGGTTCCATTGTTTTGATCCAGACTATACTAAGGTGTATATGTGATATGTCCTAATCGTAAACAAATCCCACGAACTACTGTTCTACAGGCAGATGTTCAAACCACGAGACCATCCTGATAGTGTACACACATCTCAAATAAGACGTATTCACCGTAAAATGGGATTTGTGAGATCAAATTGACTCGGATTGTTGGCCTGCCTCTCATCCAGAAAACAGGATCAGCGGTTTATTCCAAATGTTAGTCGCCAGAATGACAAATCCGTTTAACCAGGAGAAGGAAATATTATTGCATGTAATTATGAACTGGAAAACACGATTCTCTATCTGACGGGGGCCTGTATCATCCGTCTACAACTTGTTGACGCAAACCCTTGGAGACCCCGGAGCGGAATTAGCAAAATCCAAAATTTGAATATTAGAAATCAGGAATTCGCTTGGGAAGCATTTACATGGTCTCATTTACAACTATTTTTGAGCGCCCGTTGCGGAGGGAAGGTGCCGACGTTCGTTTTGAATGGCGCATAATAACCAAACTTGTTAAACCCAATGAAAAGGGTCTATTTAAAAGGCGGTTATCCAAAATGGGCATCACACAGTGTTTTTGAAATAGGAAAGCTTAGGAGATTTTGTGAAGATGTACAATCTCGGTTAACGCTTTATTAATCAGTAATACATTATGGACTCATCAATGTTGTCTATACAGTTAAACAGTATACTTTTTTCATTTGTATGTTCTTGTACCATTCTGCAGATAGTTGGTGAAACGGCCATTTGTGCGTGCTCCGACGTCATGCGGCCTCAAAGGCAGGTGTGAATAGGAATTATTGAGATAGCCGAATCTTCTACGGAAAATCGATATTTCTGTATGTTTCTATACACTAAACAAAATAGAATAAAACTGACAAAAACTGGGTCTGCAATCAAGACCCATTGTTCAGTAGCATTAGATATTGCTTGACAAGAGCTGCACGGAGTTTGACTAGTCTATAGGATCTCTGGGGGTTCTTGTTGACATTTATTCAAATTCAAATGAGCCCGTCCCGCGAGGAAACAAACAGTGTGGACTTTGCGTAAAGTAACGACCCGGATCAACCTAAGCATGTCGCACAGGCTTAGCTGGAAAAACTCTTTTCGCCTCTTGTGGATTTTCTGTTTCAGGAAGTATTCCTCCATACCTCTATCCCCTGGTATGGAATGTCGACCCGGATCAGATTGCGCGGGTTGATCTGAGTTGATACATTATGCAGGAGCCATAATGTTTGTTTTCTCGTGGGACAGCTCAAATATATTATACAAGGCAAACACCGTTCAAGAATGTACAGAAAACCATTTGAATATACTGGCTTTCAACATCCTTTTTAGGAACACAGCCACTGCTTTCCGCAGCACAAAACTTTGCAGCAGATACTTTTGAAAACCTCTTTAAATGTATAAGTTTAAATATAAGATGGTATTTAAAACAACACGAAACTAGGGAAAGGGTTTATTATGATAAATTTCTCCTTTTGCCACAATGTTTTTTAATATATTTCTCCCGCAATTGCGTCAATTGTGGTCTGCATGTCAAGAAATGATTAAATCGTTTTTCTTTTAGAGTGTTCCCTTTCATTTTTGAAAACATCAATTAAAGTTGATGATGGAATTCGACGAGCGATACTCTGCTACTATAATTCGATCGATACCTGGTCGTGTCTAACCAAATATTTAACACATGATAGCAATGGCATCGCTATATGACCATCGGTCCAGACTGCTACTACAATTCGATCGATACCTGGTCGTGTCTAACCAAATATTTAACACATGATAGC
>JAUELF010260270.1:0-11390 GCA_031471495.1 Clinocardium nuttallii | reverse complement strand
GAATGTTGGCCGAGCCGGGATTCGAACTCACGACCCCTGGATTGACAGCCCTCGTCGCTACCGACTGAGCTAATGGTGCTCGGCAATATGCATGAGGAACAAGGCAACCAAATATACACAATTTCTGTGTCAAAAACTGATCCTAGTTTATAATGTCCGTCCTGGTCGAGTGGTCGGGCGTTCCGGGTTCGATCACCGCTCGCGGCAGCCATGGTTCAGTGCCCTTGGACAAAGCCCTTTTCTAAGTTAGCGTGGTACGGTTGTGTCCACCAGTGCTCATAACTACATGTGATGCCGTCGGAGAAGCTGCTGAAATCGACGTAAAACGAATTTGATTTTAGGTTTCACATTTTTATTAATAATACACGTTCAAGTTAAACATGAACAAAGATTATTAAGTGATTAATTTTGAATCCTTTCCCACGTGTGGGTGCCGAGCCCCAGTAACTCAGTCGGTAGCGACGCGGTGTGTCAATCCAGGGGTTGGGAGTTCGAACCCAAGCTCGGCCAACAATTTTTCCGACGTTTGACAAAAGTCACTGAGATTTTCGTTTTTCACCAATGCGTTAACACTCTATGTGGAAAAGCAGCCAGTTGCTTGGAGATTATCTTGTGTGGGGTACTGGTGTGAGAAAACCAGGAAACATTTGAACTGGCCGCTGTGAAATGACAGAAAAATTGTTGAAAACGGCCCTAAACCCCAATCAATCAATCCCATATGAGGGCGATTTCTGACGTGACTGAAGCAGCAGACGACTTTTGAAAACATTGAGCAATTTCTTCTTTTGTCACTATTTTTAACTATAATCAATAGTCAAACGTTCGGTCTTTTTTAGATTATAATTTTATTTAAAAATGTTACAAAATTGTTTAACAATAGGGAAAATGAAGTTAAAGTAAAATGGCTAACGCTCGGTTTGGTCAAATTTTCTTTTTCGAGTTATGTCTCTTTGTGTGCTGCAGAGTACAGACTTATCAGTAGCGTCCTATGCCACAGTATGCCACAGAACTATTTCATTCAATGATATATGTAAAGTGTTAAGAGTAGTTAATTTATAAAATTAACAAACAATTCTTCAAATGAGATTATATTAATCTCCAATGTTTTTGCAGCAGACCTTATCGATAATGTCTAGCAAAAATATTGAAATCTTAATAAATGAGATTATTGAAAAGAGTTGTAAACATTGTATTTCAAGGAGAAATGAGTAATTGTCCATTCCAATTGTTCCAATAGTCGTAGGCATCAACATCAACATGCGTCTATGATTGGATACTGGTAAAATTATAACCTTATATAGAAACAGCAATGTTAACCCTTTCGCAGTTGAACGACGCATAGTCATATTTCTAAGTAGAAAATAAACACATGTACAAACATATACTCTAAAATGTTTAAAGGTTTATTTTGTCCATTCCCGTCACAAGCTCTTCAACTTCTCCAAGTTGACTCTTGGTCACCGCATCAACATCTCTTTTTTCCTTCACCCTCCCCTGTCCGTAAACCTCTCCGTTTACATATTCGCTCCCCTGTTCGTAAATCTCTCCGTTTTCCACTTCGCTTCCCTGTTCGCCATTGTTCCCTTTTATCTCTTCGTCCCGCTGTTCGTCAACCTCTTTTTTTAGTTGTCGCATGATCTTTCGATCTATTTTTTCTCTTTCTGTTCTGTTCGCGATAAGTTTTTTAATCTTGACATCCTTTTGGTCGACAAAGGGAAGAATCGGTTCCCATGACTTGTTTCCATAAAATGTTTTCAACTTAATACCGTCGGTTCTGAAAAGGGTTTTTAATCCATCCCAATTTTCGCGCTGTTTTTTAACTTCCTTTCTCGATTCTCTCCCCATTTCTAGTTCTATCGGAACTGTTCGTTTATAAACGTTGTAAAACGAACTAAAGACAATATTGACCGACACATCAGGATTATCTTCTTTAAACTTCACAATAGCAGCACTGCAATTGGAACATGGCGATGCACTAAGATAGAGGTTTAACGTACCCTCTAGTCCTTCTGGATTTTCTTCCAATTTATCCAACATTTGCAGTTCCGCATGTTTCTGTGTACGATAGCCTATACCGCATATCTCCTTCTCCCAAGTTAAGTCATCGACATTCCACAGCAAAACAACAACCTTGTGATCCTTAAAGCCCCAACAGCCATATTCAGTGGCATGCGAAAAATGAACGAATTCATCTTTCGTGAGTTTTATATGTCCAGCGAGTTCTGCCATTGATAATATTTCTAGCTTTAAAACTTAAAAGCCTTTAATCGAATCTGAGTTAATGATATAATTACACACAGGCATATCATTTTACACGCTATAATTAGAACAAACAATAATCAGATATTATGTGTATAGTTTACGTAGCACAGTATAACAGTGCAGTGTGAAAAGTTTCTACACATAAACCACTTCTATATTCATCAAATATGAAGCAATAAACTTTGAAATTACCTCTGCCAAAAATGTATTGAATAACTTTGTGGCAAAAGAGAAATTGCTCATCTTGAGCAACTCCTCCTTTTGTCACAATGTTTTCTAAAGTCGTCTGTAACAGAGGCACCAAAAATCGTCTGTATTTGGGGAAAGACTTAAATTGTAGAGAAATAAGTAATCGTCCATTAGCATAAAAAAACTGTTCGACCGGTGCTCTGCGAAACGCAACCTAAAAATATAATTATTACACACATTGAAAGAGATTTATGCGGCATGTACGAATTTCGCGCCTTTTCAACAACAACACGATACTTTGACATAACAACATGCCAGTCACAGGCGCCAGTCTCGTTTAAAATCTAAAAGTAGCATGTTACTATATAGTGACAAGGTACATTTCCTTTCCACGGCCAATTTTCCTGATCGCAATGTTCCGTCGGTTCTTTTAACACCAAGTTTGGCCTCGAATTCCGACGTTCTAGCACTTTTCTAGAAGTGCCAAAAGCGTCCGCTATCAAAAACCAGCATTTGCGGATTCAGTGTGGAATCGCGCAAACCACGGCCGCCCCTTAAGTTAACGCTGCCCGCAGTCGCATTCGATGGTCCAGAAAGATACGAAGAGAATGCACTGTCGATCTACTTGTTCCGGTAGTTCTTATAACACCATGTTTGGCCTCGAAGTCAAACGTTCTGGCACTTTTCCAGACATGCAAAAAGTGTCAGCAATAGCCCAATGAGGTCCGAAACACGTGTTAAATCACACACAAAAAACCCACTGCCTTTACGTAGGAAACGCTGTCAGTGGTCGCATTCGATGGTCTTAAATGATATGAAGAGTAAGAACTGTCGATCTACTCGTTCCGGTGGTTCTTTTAACACCAAGTTTGGGCTCGAATTCCGACATTCTGGCACTTTTCCAGACGTGCCAAAAGTGTCCGCTATCGAACAAATCCAGATTCAGTGTTGAATCGCGCAAAACATCACCGCCCATAAACGCTGCCCGCAATCGCATTCGATGTTCTAGAAAGATACAAAGAGTATGCACTGTCGATTTAAGTATTCCGGCGGTTCTTTTAACACCAATTTTGGCCTCTAATTCCGACTTTCTGGCACTTTCTTAGACGTGCCAAAAGTGTCCGCCATCGAAAAAATGCAGTTTCAGTGTGAAATCGTGCAAACCATGACCGCCCCTTAACGCTGCCCGCAGTCGCATTCGATGGTCTAGAATGATATGAACAGCATGCACTTTCGATATACTTGTTCCGGTGATTCTTTAAACATCAAGATTAGTCTCGAATTCCGACGTTCTAGCACTTTTCCAGACGTGCCAAAAGTGTCGGCAATAGCCCAATAGGGCCTGAAACACGTGTTAAATCATACCAAAATACCCACTGCTTTTACGTAGAAAACGCTGCCAGCGACTCATTCGGTGGTCTAAAATGATATGTAGAGTATGCACTTTCGATCTACTCGTTCCGGCGGTTCTTTAAACACCAAGTTTGACCTCGAATTCCGACGTTCTGGCACTTTTCCAGACGTGCCAAAAGTATCCGCTATCGAAAACGAACCAGAAGGGTTAGGGTCAACGCTGTCAAGTCTTTCCCAATACGACACATATATATGGATCAGACGACTTTGAAAACATCTAGGCAGAAATAAGGAAAATTTCTTTAAATCAAAGTATTATTATTATAAATATAAAGAGCTAAAAGCAATGTGACAAAAGGAGAAATTGATCACAATAATTTTACATGTCGTCTGCTGCAGATAGGTTATACCTTTCCCGCTTACAGACATTTTTGTTGCAGAAGACTATTGAAAACATGTAGCCAATAGGAATACTTGCTCTTAATCAATAAGCATTTTTTCCTTTTGTCACCATGTTTTCAACCCTATTCTATGATCACATTTTCATATAAAGAGATTTTCAATATTTTTGTCATTATGTTTTTAAAGTATTCTGCTGCAGATTTGTTGTAAGTGGGAAAGGGTTAAATGTGTCTGCCATTTAAAAAGGGTTAAATTTTAACAACGTCGGTCAATGTCACAAAATGGTCCAATTGCTTATGATCGTTCCCTAAATTGAGCTACGTTTTGGAAATTGGATCGCCTTGTAGATTAATCAAATAATACTCATTTTCAATTATTTTATTAATGGAATTTTTTCACTACATGTATATATATACAATATAATAACAAGTATTCTTAACATAAAGAATATGATAAACTTTAAGTATTTCATCAAGAAATATCCTCAACAGTGAAATTGGTAAAGTTAAAGTTACACAAAAAAGTAGAATATTTCAAAAAATATATATACAAGATTTTCTGTTAAAATTCTTTGGTGGTTTTTGTTAAAGTTTGTTTTGTTTATCAAATAATGTCATCAATATCCCTGAACTGGCATGTTATATAATGCACTTTTGTCCATCTGTTTGACCTCAACTTCTTTGAAGTGGACACTTGGTTCTCGGGAAATTCCTAAATGAGCTGAAATAAAAATAAAATTATACAAACACTTGTCCAAATATAAGCAGTCATCATATAAAAGAGTCGCCTTAACCCTTTCCCTCATACAACAATTCTGCAGCAGACGACTTTGAACAGATTTTATCAAATAATAGAAAATCTCTATAATTAAATGGATAACCTATGACTAAAAGAGGAAAACATTGTAGCTAAAGGAGAAATTGCACGTTTTGTGCAATTTCTTCTTTTGTCAATATGTTTTCAAAAAGCTGTCTAATGCAGAGGCATCAGAAAGCGTCTATATGAGGGAAAGCCTTAATTAAGCACTTTGGGGTCTTGGTGACATCATTCAAAGACCTATTGGCATAAAACTAGCAAGCAAAATTTTCTTTTTTAAAACTTTCTAACATAAAGATACTTTTTTGACACCTCTGCACCAAGTGACTTTTTAAAACATTCTGGAAAAAGGAGAAATTGCTCATGAAGAGCAATATCTCCTTTAGCCTCAATGTTTTCAACTTAATCTAATAATAGTTCCTTCATTTATAGTGAGTTTCAATATTTAATAACTGATTTGAAAGTCGTCTGCTGCAGATTTATTGTGGGTGGGACAGGGTAAAGAAGTTGTATTTGGTCTCATATATTCGGACTATGTATTATAACATAAACAATTTTATAAGGTTGATTGTTTTTGTTTACATCGATCAGCCAATATTGTGTTAAAAAAAATACCTTCTTCGCTAGGACCATCATCCTGTAAACCATTACTGTGTTGTTCCTGTGGGAGGGTAGGTCGACGTGTACACATTTCACCAATAGTTTCCTGTATGTTGAACCGTTCGGGGTTAACGTAGCGTTCACCTCTCCTGTGTTCAATGTGTTCGTTGATAATCTTTTGCGCCTGAAAATATATACAGATTGAAGTATTACACCAGCTGTCAATCTTTTAAAGATTTCCCACATACAACAAATCTGCAGCAGACGACTTTGAACATATTTTGTCAAAAAATAGAAAACCTCTATAATTGAATGTATAACCAATGACTAGAAGTGGAAACATTGTGGCAAAAAGCAGTCTGCTGCAGGGGGCGCCAAAAAGCATCTATATGAGGGAAAGGGTGACATACAATACATCTGCAGCAAAAACATTTGAAAAAAATTAATACACAAATATTGTAAGTGTATAAACTATATCTCTAATGGTTTTAAAAAAAAGTTTGGGTTGTACAAAAAACTTAACCAAAATTCTAAGTCGAAAAAAGGCAAAATCCTTACAAAAACCTCAACAGAGTTATGATCTCTAGTCTGTTGATTATTAACAAGTATGGTTAGTTTTAAAGCCTTTAAATTAAAACTCTTATGGTTTTGAAAAAAAATGTGGTGGTATGAAAAACATCACCAAACGTCTTAGTCGCAAAAGGGCCATAATTCTTACAAAATGAGTCATGTACTCTTGTCTGTTGATTGAGGTAATGATGGTGAACAAGTTTTGTAAGCTTCAAAGCAATATCTCTAATTAATGGTTTTGAAAATAAGGGAAGTGTTTAAAAAAACTCAAGCAAGGTCTGACGCCAACACCAACATGAGTAGGATAGCTGGCCTTTTCTCCAAAAGTAAGCTAAATTTGTTACATCTTAAAATTTATGTTCAGGTATTTGTAAATATTGAATTTAACAAGGTGTTGTTGTTTGGTATTTTATTTAATGGTAAATTCAACAGAATTTCAGTGATATTATGGGGCAGTTTACTTATCCATGATACATGCATGACAAACCAGTACTGCATAAGGAAACACACACAAACCAGGGCCGACTATTCGAACGACTGCATTCTACACATCGGTAGACAAGACACTTTCGCGAATGTTCATAATTTGCTTCATACATGTATAGAGATACCAATTGGTAATACAACAAATTTCGATTGTAACTAGTCTATTTATCCGGGATGTCTCAAATCCCAAACGCGACAACTCAGTCACAACTTAACCCAATACTTCATACAGACAAGCAATTTCACCTTTTATTGCATTATTTTCAACTCTTTTATGCATAAAAATATAAATCTGATGATTGTAAAGCAGATAACCTTTGAAAAGTCATGTGAAGTAATGTGTTAAAGCCATAGCTTGTAAATGTTAAGAGAGGACTCAATAAAAAAAAAATGAGACCCCCTTTCTTTCAGACATCTTTAGAGGCCTCTGAAGCAAAGGACTGCTGAAAACAATTTTCCACAATGTTTTCAGTAAATTAGGGAATAGAATACTTTACCTTCTGTGAATTTAAGATGAGACTAGAGTCTGCTTGTATTTCTGTAATTCTGAGGTTATTCTTGACGGACTGGGTGGCTGTTGATCTGGCATGCATTGGCAACTTGTTTTGATATGCCCAGTCTGTGAAGTCTGGCTCATAATCTGATTGAACCTTTCTGATGCTGTAAAATGGAAATGAATTATAAGACTATAGAAAAAAAAGAAACAAGCGATGCTGCACAGCAAACCCAATCTAATCCCTTCCTTATCGATGTACAATCTTTGAAAACATCTAGGCAAACTATGCAACCACTCAATAAATGAAAGTACATGTATAATCATTGGAGAGAGTTAGTTGAAAAGTATTTGTGACAAAAGGAGTATTAATGATCATTATCAGCAATTTCATATTTTGTCAGAATTATCTAAAAAAATGTCTACTGCAGATGCATCAAAATACATCTATATGGATGAAATAGTAAATAATAACAATAATTAATGCAAGTTGATTCAAATAAGCTAGCTTATTAGAGATTTCAATATGTAATCCTTTCCCAGTTACAATAAATCAGCAGCAGACGTCTTCGAAAAATGTGAGTTTTATTGTTCAATATTTGAAAATATTGTAGCAAAAGGAGAAACTGCTCATTGCATAAATACAATAATTATAAATTCCTTTATAAATAGAGATGTTCTATATTTGTGCCTAGATGTGTCCAGAGCCGTCTGCTAAGAATCAATTGTATATGGGAAAGGGCTAATTCCTAATTTGACTTCCAAACCCTAAGTAGAGTAACAAGAGATATATTGTATAACAAAAGCCTGTTTACTCCTCCTTATCAATACCTCTTAAATTGTTTGTAAAATCATATTTCTATGCAAGGGCTAATTTGCCAGGAAGTGGCCCAGGTAAACTGCCAGAGCTACATATGTGTAGGGAGATGTAGCAGGCAGTCCAAGCTGTACATCAACTTATGTTTTGATTTAGTCCAGGAGTTTGATTTCGGCCAGTCTCCATGTAAGGTTAGCATTACCCAGGAAATGCTATGATTTAACAGATAAATTGTTGAAAGCTGCGTAAAACACCAAACAAACAAACAAAAATCATGGGTTTCCTGGAACACATTTCATATGTAGTTCATTTCTAGTTCATAATTATCTTGCTCATATTTAGTTTATATACATGTACATGTAGTAATAGAGACCAGAACTGAACAGATGTTCTAATTGGGTTTTATCCCTTCAGAAATCTTAAGCTTTTAGTTTTAATAGGCCCACCTCAATACTATTTCATTATTATTGGAAAAGTTCCACATCACTTCCTGTTTGTTTTTTGTATACTCTTGCTTAGTTCTGTTCCAGTATGAAAGCTGTGTCATTGATATTTATAATAATGTAACATTTGTTCAATACTTACATTTTTTAATAGATCCCAGTTCTTCTGCTTAGAATCCAGTGATTTTCCATTGTTGTAAGAATGCATTTGGATGTCTTGTGGAAAATACCATGAACAAATCTCAGCAACAAGGTATCCATTGGTTACATCCCTTCAAAATGGAAAAATATGAACATTATTTAAACAGCCAAAAATGGTTTATCTTTTATGCCATTATAAATCGTAGCAATAAAACTAGCATACCAGCAAATATCATTAATTAAAACCCTTGAATTGATATCTTTAGGAGTGCCAGAAAAAAACAACTCAGCAATAAAACATTCCTCAGAATTAGCATGTATGATCCTTTTGTAAAAATGGTCTTTACAACTTTGTTGTGTGATTAAATACCGTGCCACATATTACAACAATATGATTATATAATTGTGATATGATTTCTTCAGCCGAATGGTGTAAAGTTTACTGGGACTATATTACAGTTGCAAAATGTCTCCATAATTCACCCAATATAACCCCAGATCCCCACTTTTTTTAATCTTGAGATTTAAATGATCCAAATAAAATGCATGTTTTATGTTCTAAAACCTTAATTTCACCTTCAAACCCTGCGCTTTTGGTAATAAAATATCATCTTACTGCAATGTGATATAAGTATCAACAGCATAAAGTTTCAGTTGAGTACAAAATGAGATTAAGTTGTAAAAACGCAAGATTTCAATCAACTCTTCCTCAATAGGACATAGTCAATGCATACTCCCCCTTTTTTAACCTTGAGATTTGAATGATCCTAATAAAATGCATGTGTCACAAGGAGAGAAAAACATGCAGCCAGTCCGGGGTTCGAACCCGGGACCTCTCGCTTTCAGGGCAAGTACTCTACCGACTGAGATGCAAGCGGACAGCGACAGATGACTGATAAACAAGCTTATGTATAGTAAACTAAATAAGTTCCATCGCCGTCATATTCAATAACAATATCGCTCTCCATTATTACTAAACACGTTTAAGAACATTATACATGAATAGTAAATGGAAATGTCATTAAGTTCGACTGGTTTATACTTTTATTTATCTTCCATACATTTCCAACAACTTCAAAATATCAGAAGTAACACAAGTTTGGTAACCAGTCAAGTGGCATATCTTTACTTATACATTATTATCAGCAACATTTAGATATGTTTAAACGAATTATGTTAATCACAATAACAATTTGACAGTAAAATACATTAAAGAATACTAATTATACAATCACTATATCTCGTATATATATGTTATCTTTAATAATAGTGTTTATCTTTGTTTATTCTTTCTGAATGTTTAAATACATGTATTTGAACAATTATACGTATTCTGTAATTCTCCATAATTATGTATGTATTTGTGTTTAGAGTTTTGCGGCCAAAGGCAATACTATTCCGATTTTTCTATTATTTAAAAAAAGTGGGATATATATTACAATCATAGTCAATCAAATACTTTATTTCATAAAATCTCTAAAATTAGACAACAATAAATATGGTCAGAAATATATGGTCAGCCATCATCCTTTATCAAGTCATAAACGGTTGGATATGCTGATGGTGTTTTAATAAGCCGCTGAGATAACATAACAGCAAACTAATATCGCACTCTCCAATACACAGGCATTTCACCTTCTTGAGGCATCTATTTTTACATAAATGTTCAAAAAAGGCCAACAAATACTATATAAATATTATATTTTAATTAGCGCAATGGAAAGAAGAAAACAATATGCATATTGGACCGTTTGAAAAGAAGCGATCGGATAATTTTAAATACATTGATAAAGCAAAATAAAGTTTGGCTCGTTCTTATTTCAATGTAACTTATTCCGACAAAAACCTAAAAGAGGACCGAAATGTAAAATTCATAGAATCGTATTAAAGCTATTATATTAAATAGCAAAGGTTTTCCTAACATAATCATTTGAAATGGGAAGATCCATCCATTAACTAATTTGTGGGAGCACTTTAACTGTTTGTTCCCTCTATAACTCCATTGGAGGTTTTGAGACCCTGGATATCCCGAACGTTGGCAATGGCCTAGTTACATTGATTATCTTCCTCAAATTGTCCAATCTAATCCAAACTGAGACTGCAAAGAAGATGACACTGCCATTTATCTAACCCTCTCAACATCTTCGCAATCAGAAATTCTCCAAAAAGATATTGACAAACTTAAACGTTGGAGCCATGATGAATGAGACATGGAATTTATCCCATCTAAATTTCAATTTAATCACATAACAGTGTTTAAAAAACCAATCCCAACACAGTGAACTCTTCACTGCTGTCTTCTAGTATCTGTATCTTCTGAAACAATTATGGGTGTCGACATATCTTCGGATCTATCATGGGACTCACACATAAAGCGCATTTGTAAAAAGGCAAACCAATTCACCGGGTTTCCCGAGAAGAAATATTTAAGTACACCAATAAGATTGAAATGAGACCGCTTTGAATTGTTTGTGGACTGTTGTTTGATTTGTGGCCGGTTTTACCTGTTACCTCCGAGATGAATAGAACTTTCTCTGCCATATACAAGTCTGATAAGTTGCTTCGATTTATCACACAATTGCTATTGCTATAAATTCAGAAGTATAAGGATGTATGTATAAATTCAGAAGTATAAGGATGTATGTATACATTCAGAAGTATAAGGATGTATGTATACATTCAGAAGTATAAGGATGTATGTATAAACCAATATGAGCCGTACCACGAGAACACCAACAATGTGGACACTTGTATCGACCCGGATCAGACCAACCCACCAACAGTGTGGACTCTGTATCGACCCGGATCAGACCAACCA
>JAUELF010260259.1:0-11391 GCA_031471495.1 Clinocardium nuttallii | reverse complement strand
CCAGAGGAACATTCCTGTGATGTTTCATGGAAATTGTTCTTGGAGTTTGGGAGGAGATGATGTTTAAAGCTAAAAGTAAACACCGAACGGACAAAAAGTGATCAGAATAGCTCACATTGAGCCTTGGAACACGGACACAGTATGGCAAACTTGCATAGACATAGTTTATTACGCATACATATACTCGCATCTTGTAAAATAAAACAAATACATACTAAATGTCATGGTCATTTTATCAACAAGAAATAAATATGAACATTTAAAAGAATAAATACTAATTTGATTAAATAACTGGTCTAGGTGACATGTGTTTAACCCTTTCCCACATACGACAAATCTGCAGGAGACGGAAACGTTTTGGCAAGAGTATACATTGGAGAGTAATTAGCATAGAGGGTATATAATGATGAGGAAAAAATGGAAATTGCTTATTAAAAGCTGTTTCATATTTTTGTCACAATGTTTTCAAATGTCGTTTACTGCAGAGAATCCGAAAACGTCTGTATGTGGGAAATGGTTCAATGTGAATTTACCCTGAATTTAAATTTAGACGAGTTACCCGTATGAACACCGAAGCTGCCAAAATCAATTGAGAGTCGCTTCATGAAAACCAACCGTAACGCGTTTGCGACCAGTGTAAATCCAGATCAGTCAGAACACCTCGCAGTCTGATCTGGCCATCAACTGTTGACTATAGAAAGTTTCAAGAAACGTCTGTAAAGCATTATCTATTTGGATCATTAGCAAAACACATTTGTTCTAATCGTTTAACCCTTTCCTACGTACGACAAATATACAGCAGACGACTTAGTAACAATTGAGCCAAAATATATGGTAAATCTCAATAAATTAAATAACAGTTTGTTTTAAGAAAATATGAAATCATTGTGGCAAAATAAAAATTGGTTCAATATGACCAATTTCACCTTTCGCCAAAATGAGCTTCAGATGCGAAAATGCGTCTGCAGTAAGGAAAGGTTCACGGAGTAGGGTAAGGTTGGTTTTCCAAGCGAGCTGCTCAATTGTGACCAATAACATATCAAAACAAAACAATCATACTGCGCACATTCTCGCACGAATGACAACAATGTTCCATTTTACTCCAGCATGACAATTCTTAGATCCGATATGCAAATAACATGCAATTTCTTAGCCAATCAAAACATTCGATATGTTTTCCATTGCCAAACGCGGTTTCTGTTTTGCAAACAAAAGCCGTGTGATGAATGAGAACCGGGTAGTTTTTAACGATTAAACTGTTGGGTTTGTTTATGATGCCTGGAGATGGGCTTGGCTTAAAGAAACGAATTCGGACCTATTAATTACTGCTAAGACATGTTCTTAAACTCTTCTTAATCCTTTCCCTCATATAGACGCTTTCTGACGCCTCTGCAGCAGACGGATTTTTGAAAACAAAGTGACAAAAAGAAGAAATTGCACAAAACGTGCAATTTCTCCTTTTGCCACAACGTTTTCCACTTTTATTCATAGGTAATCCATTCAATTATAGCGATTTTCTATTTTTTGACAAAACATGTTTAAAGTCGTCTGCTGCAGAATTGTCGTATGAGGGAAAGTGTTAATCCCTTCTATGCTGAATTAAAAAACAATTGTTTAGAGTTGGAGCATTCTACGAATATCAAGATAACATGTAGATTTGAACCTAGCCAGACGGTTTGGATGCGCCCGCTTGACTGGCACCATACATATGACACATTCTTCACACAATCGGTTCCAACAGTCAGACCAAGGGTTAACAGCGGACGAACAATGGTCATTTACAAAAGATAACACAATCTGAGAATGAGGACAAACCGTCATGTAAGTATGTTAATAACAATAATAATAATAATAACAAGTAATACTGTGTTGGGATGCCAAAACAAAAAGTCACCCACTGCCATTTTTTTTAAACGGTGGCCATTTTGAAAAAAAAGTTGTATGCACCACTTTGAGTGATGATCTATTATGTGTGAAGTTTGATAGAGATCGCACCATCGATGTCTGAGAAATTAAGAAATGGCGGCCATTTTGAAAAAAAATAAAATATATGCACCCCTTTGAGTGATGATTTATTCATGTATGAAGTTTGATAGAGATCGCAACATCGATGCCTTAGAAATCGGTTGGACAAGTTCAGGACTAAGAGAGGAAAACATAATAATAAGAAGAAGTATAAGAAACGGTGCAAAAACAATAAGTCCCCGAACTCGTTTCGGTGACTCAATAACGACTTTATATTATAAGGCTAGCCGCTATACACATTTGGGTTGTCCCTATTTTCCATTTTCTACCAGCATAAAAGAAAATTTAAAACCTGAATACATTCGTGAGCAATAGGGGCACTTACAATCATGTGTTAGCCATACTATAATATATGTAAAAAAGAAATGTATGTGTATATTTATACCGGGACTTTTTTTTGTAGAAAATATGGCATTTAAACTATTCAAACATATAAAAGACAGATAAACAAAATAAGTTTATATCAAAATTATACACACTATCACATATCAATGCACACATACATGTAAACATTTATAAAAAGAAAAAAAAGAGAACGTAAATATTTTTCTATTTCGAGATCTAGATCATATACGGTTTTTTTAAAGTTGTAACATCATTAACAACTAGATTCGTGCCCTATGAGTTATTCTGAACATATCTGAACATACCGCTCCTCATTTGCATAAGCGATTTCAATTTATGCCGCTTTCCAAAGAGTTAGATTAAAACATATTCTACTATTGTGATATATATATATATATATTAGATACCGTTACATTATGGCATGGCATCATTCCATTCTAGTTATCAAGATAATCAATATGACACGTCTAACCCTTTCCCCCATATAAACGCTTACTGAAGTCTCTGCAGCAGACATCTTTTTGAAAACATATTGACAAAAGAAGAAATTGCACAGAACGTGCAATTTCTCCTTTTGCCACAATGTTTTCCACTTTTAGTCATAGGTAATCCATTCAATTATAGAGATTATTATTTTACAAAAAATGTTCAAAGTCGTCTGCTGCAAAATTGTCGTAGGAGGGAAAGGGTTAAAGTGATTGCTTATTTCAAATACTAATACTAAGGTAAGTCTATATATGTCTTCATTTTATAGATACAATATCTTGACAAAATTCAATCGATATTAAAATTGCCTCTGGTAAATATGCGCTTCCGTAATGTGCTCTATAAAATGGTATCATTAATGATATGTCCCTGTTTAAGTGCCAGAACGCAGTGCATGAGAAAACACACAAGTTGGCTTTTCGGAACAGTATATATCCAGATCCAGATCAGCAGGTGCATGCGCGCATCCTTATCAAGATATGCACTGTTCAAATATAACGTACACTAGCTTGTTAAAATATTCTGTTAACTTGTCCAGATGCTGATAAAACTGAGCCGATGTACAAGTTGATCTGCTTTGCAAATGACAACTTGTATATTTAAACATGCACACGATCCTATCTAAAACGACCTTAAACTTCATTAAGCAAACAATTATTGATATAAATCATGTTTAACCATTTCCCACATACATACAAAAATGCAACATATGACTTACAGTCACCTGAAAATAAATCCTAACAAAATGAATATATACATATACATATAATAGAAATATATACAAATATCTGAGTGGTTGTCTATGAATTAATGATGTTTTCAATATTTCTTACAACACGTGGGAGCGGAGAAATGTCAAATACAATATGAAATGGACCAAGTTATATGACTAGAAGCAATAATGCACCAGATTGAAGCATTTTCAGAATAAATAGTTTTATCTTTTTAAGCTATTTTGTTTTTGCTTTAATATTTCCCTCATACAAAGGGAACTATAGATCCCAGATGAATTGTTGTTGTTAATCATTTATCATAAAGCTTCTTTTAACAATAAATTATAATATTTTTGTTTCATCATGGTGATCACTAACATTTCTGTCGATAACGCTGCTTAAAGTTTATCTTTCCAACGGCATAATGGGAGACATTAGTGATAATTAAAGTATCTCCCTTGTCAGATCAAGACCAAGGAATACCAAATAGTATGTTGGTCCTTTTAGTTGAAATCCTTTGTCTTTATCGCTATTTGGCAATGAGATATTGCGATTACTCTGTACACATTAATCATAAATGTGTTAATGAAAGTGATGATTCAAAAGAGAAAATTTACATAGCAGTGTTTTAAGAACATAAGTCTGTAATTACTAATCAATCTCATAACAGTTGGCCAGGAAAATGCAAATTATAAGTGCGCATCCAGTGCAAAGAAACCAACGATAAAAACAGAGAAAAACAAATGATAGGACCAAGCTAGATTTCGAACATTTTAGCCATGGCTATTTGTCAAGTTTATCTCTTAAAAATACAAAATACAAAATAACTAGGTTTTTGTATAGAAAATAGGGTTCTATGTCACAATACTTATGGTATGAACAACAACTAATTACAATTCATGAGTAAATGACAAAAAAACAAACACTATTACGGTACGTATTTATATGAGCGGTTCCACGAGAAAACCAACGTTATGGACTTTGGTTTATATATCGACCCAGATCAGCATGTAGAATCCGCACAGGCTAATCCTGGCCGACACATTCCGTCTCAATAATAGAGGTATAACGTAAATGTTCATAAAACAGAAAATCCACAGGAGGCGAAAAGTATCTGCCCGGATTAGCCTTCGCGGCATGCTTATGCTGACCCGGGTATATACTTTACGTAGAGTCCATAATGTTGGTTTTCTCGCGGAACGGCTTATAGTATGAGCCGCGTCCAGCGATTTAGGGTCTTAATTGCATCCCGATTTGACATCATTTATGGTCATATTGGTATCAACTAGTGGGGATACACTTCCACCTGACACAGCCAGTCTGTCGTAATCCGCAATAAAGAGAGCCAATGAGGGCAACAATTACTACCATTTTAAAGTCATTAGTATGACCCGGCCAGGGATCGAACCCGCGATCTCCCGCATTCGTGGCGGACGCACCACCACTTCACCACCGAGGAGGCCCCAATCGGTAGAAGTTGCTCATGTTAACCATTTCTTACATACAGACAATCTCTGACGCATCAGAAGAATTTTGAAAGCATTGTGGCAAAAGGACAAAATGCTTAATGAGCCATTTCTCCATTTGCTTCAACGTTTTCGACTTTAGTAATATTAATTTACGGAGATTTTCAATGATTTTGCTACATGTTTTCAAAGTCGTCCGCTCCGGATTGTTTGTATGTTGGAAAGAGTAATATATGTGTGATTTTAAAGATGTGAAAATGTATATTTACCCGTATCATCAATGGTACAAGAGTATTTCTTTGCTTTTGCATGTGGCTTCCAATCACCGATGTGAAATAAATACAATAAATACAATAAATACAATATACTAATCTTAACCAGAGACTATATATTATATGTCTCTGCCTTAACAACACCGTGAGCATTCTTATCCGACCTTCTTCAGCAAGAAATGGTTATCCGCCCAGCTGACGTAGATATCCGTGGTCTGTCCTGTCTGTACACATAATAGATCCCCGACGTCAGCATCGATCGACCCCAACGACATCAGGGCCGATGGGGTACGTCCAGTCTGAGGGGTGCCCCATTGAAAGTTATTTTTCTCCACGAGATAATCCTTTAGCCCAGGAGCAGCATTGGACCCCTCCCCTCGTTTATGAAGTAATGCATGGTATACCGATTCACTATCCTTGTACTGAAGGGTTATTTTGTTGTAGACCTCGTACAGACCGGCAATTTTTATTTCGATGCAGAGTTGGTTTTGCACAGGTTCTGAGAAAATCATGGTGTTTCCCGATGCAGCTGCCCATCCGTTTCCTGGAAAACAAAATCAGGATGACATTAACCCCTTCCCACATAGAACAAGACGAATTTTGATGCTGAGCATCAAAGAGGCCGCGAATGATTTGAAAGCATGACTTAAGAGAAGCAGATCCAGTTCAGTACATTTAAATAACCTATGCAAACGGACAGGATGTACATATTTTGAACAAGAAGGCAAAATATCCCTTTATTTTAAAGAAGAAGGCCAAGAAGACAGTTTATATGCTACGGTCTATGTGATATTTAGCATGTAAATTTAGTCGTGAAAGGACAAGTTTAGTCTTCAAACCATTTGGTTTACCGTGTGCTTTAACATTGACTGCAACTATAATGTGTATTACTTTTTTAAATCTGATCTAACTACATCAATTAGATAAACGAAAAACATAGATGCTGAAATATTAACAGATTTTCACTTAAGTGTTAATGCCTCTTGTTTTAAGTTATGTGTGACACAAGCTTTTGAAGGAGAGAGGGAAGTTCGGTGTTATATAAACGAGTAATGCTTAACACAGCATAAAAAGACAAAATTAAAATAATAATATATGAGCCGCCCCACGAGAAAACCAACATTTATGGACTCTGCGTAAAGTATCGACCCGGATCAGCCTAACTATGTCGCGCAGGCTTTCCCGGTTACACACTTTCGGCTCTTGTGGAATTTTCTGTTTCAGAAATAATTTCCAGAGGCGGAGTGTGTCGGCCCGGATCAGTCTGCGCGAAGAGCGCGTGCTGATCTGGTCGACACATTACGCATATGCCATTATGTTGTTGTTCTTTTTTCGCGGGACGGCTCATTTTATATTTATCGTGGCTTTTCCAGAGTAAATTATATTAGTGAAATGTTGCAAAGAATTTTGGAAAAGTAAAATATGCTCGTTTTGAACAAATTCTTCTACTTTTTCCGCAATGTTTACAAATATCATCTGCTGTCTAACCGTTACGTTCACCTACCTTCAGTGTCTAATCTATAGGTATCGGTGTGTGATCTTACAGCAATCTCTGAAAAATAAACAATATATATACAACACATTGATAATAATAATAATTAAGATAATAATATTAATAATGAAGTGGTGGAGATGTACGATGATGATGATGATGATGATGATAATGATGATGATAATGATGATGATAGTGGTGATGATGATGATGATAATGATGATGATGACGATAATGCTGCTGCTGATGATGATGATGGTGATGATGCTGATGATGATGGTGTTGATGATGATGATGATGATGATGATGATGATGATAACAATTATAATGATGCTAGTATTAATACTCATAAAAATAATAATGATAATGATAATTATAATATTAATCTTAATCATCATTAACATTACTAGTAAACTAGTATAATTTGTTTCAATTAGTTTAACGATAAGGAAGTTATTTCATTTTCATAATCATAATAATATGTTTAAATACTCTTATTATTACGAAAATTTATACAGGACTTTCGATTTCAAATACAAAACTTCCCACATACGACATTTACGACAAATATGCACCAGTCGACACCAAGGCAAGTTCTCATACTCATGTGTTTCATGACTTTTTCACACGAGTACTCCACACAACAGCATTTCCAAGCAACTGGCTGCTTTTTAGCATAGACTGATAGCCAATTGATGGGAGACGAATGACGCTTGTCACAGTGACTTTTCATCAAACGTCGGAAAGAATGTTAGCCGAACTGGGGTTCGAACTGATAACCCGTGCTTGATGGTCCGCCTCGCTACCGGGGCCCGGTCATAAAGTCAAAGAACAGAGTACAGTGCCATGCGTTCGGGACCAGATCCTAACCGTCGTTTCTATTTAAATAGAAATCTGATGGTTTCCCAATATCATTTCATAATCTATAACCACGAAAAAGACACGTTATTTGGAAATCGAAATCTGATCGATGGTTTTCCATATCATGTCATTCCTATTACATAAGCACGAAAAGTAATTTCATACCTATTACATAGGCACAAAAAGTACACGTTATTTGGAAATCGAAATCTGCTGGTTTACCATATAATTTCATATTAAATATATAACCTCGAAAAGAACATATTATTTGGAAACCTGACTTATAATACTTGAGCTATCCCGCGGAAAAAACCAACAGTATGGCATCTGCGTTATGTATCGACCAGATCAGCCTGCGCTGTCCGCGCAGACTGATCCGGGCCGACACATTCCGCCTCAAGGGAATAGAGGTATATACTATTATTATAGTAATGATTCCTGAAAATCCGCAGTAGGCGAAAAGTGTCTATCCTAGTAAGCCTGCACGGTACTATACTTAGGCTGATCCGGAGCGATACTTTACGCAGAGTACACAACGTTGGTTCTCTCGATGGACGGCTTAACGGATTTTTTAATCCCATACAACAAATCAGCACCAGTCGACTTAGAGCGTATCAAGACAAAGCTTTTGAAAAACGCTATAAGTGAAATATGGTTATTGAAAATAGTTGAAAGCATTGCGGGAAAAAGAATACATTGCTCATCATGAGCAATTTCTCCTTTTGACACAATGTTATCAAACTTCGTGTGTTGCACACGTGTCAAAATGAGGGAAACCCCCGTTGGACAAGAATGATGCATTGACTCTCCGAATATATACCCTCTCCGAACCGTGATGATGTGTAAAAGAATAGGGCTATAGTTCTACATTATAGGTCAAACGCTGCCTCTATAGGACAGTAATTACTAATTACACGTAGGCAGGCGGTGAGGACTCTGTTGAGACCGGACCGCTTACGTTTCCACTCACACACTCCCCTGTCACACATTCAACGAATATGCATCAGACGACTTTGGATATGAGGGTGAGCAATTTCTTCTATGGTCGCAATGTTTTCAAAGGTTGTCCGCTGCTGAGGTGTCAGAAAACGTCTATATGTGGGAAAGGGTCAAATTAAGCAGATGCGTAAAGGCCCAATATTTCTAGAGGCGGCTCACTATAGTTTAGATGTATCAATATATAAATATCACGTGCACTTGAGGGTGTGATAGCAGATAGTGTGAACCCGAGAAAAGTAATGTCAACTGAGGCGAAGCGAAGCACCCTCAAGTACATGTGATATTTATTTTATTATACCGAAAAACTACGAATTAGGAAATAGACAATATTGATATAGACAAGTGTTACAAATTTAATTCAATGAAAAACGTTCATTGGTCCAGACGCTATTAATTTTATAAGCGCCTGAGAGGAAATTTTATTGGGAACCCAATAATGTATTTTTAGACTTACAGGGGTGTAACATCATGTTACATGGGTAACATAATTTTTGTTCACCGATGCGGTATGGGAATTTTATATAGGGAAAAGCACATGAGGTATAATAAATTGGTATATCACTTGTAAAATGCAAGAATTGATTCAAAAGTAAATTTTAAATATTTTATAAGACAACACTATGCCACTCAAGAACTTAATGATACATCTACATTGTATTTAACTGATTTTATATTTTTAGTGTCATATATGCTGTTTAAAATCTGATTGAAAAATTGGAATTATAATTTCTGGGGAAAAAAGAGGAAAACAATTCAAAAATATTTTCAAAAGTTGCTTGCTGCAATGGTGTCAAAAGTTGTGTGTATGAGATAAAGCATTTAACCCTTTCCCACATACAACAAATCTGCAGGAGATGACTTTAAAAACATTTTGTCAAAACCATGGAAACTCTCTATAGATAAAAGAACAATTATTGAATAAAGTCAAAAACCTTGTGACCAAATTAAAAATTGCTCATTATGAGCAATTTTTCCTTTTGGCACAATGGTTTTCCAAAGTTGTCTGCTTTATATATGCATCTGGAAGTTGGAAAGGGTTAATAAATGTATGTAAATGATAAAGCAATAAAGCCATTGAAATCCAGTATGGTGTACCTGCCACCATTTGCCATCCCCCCTGGGCGATTTCATGGTAACATCGCAGCAGAACCAAATCTGACCAACAACATCCACTGCCCAACCTAAATTTCCATCACCAAGCGATATGTAGGAAAACAGTTGTTTCTCTGAACCACTGAAAATAGACATTGTTCCATATAAACAAAAATAAACCCTTTCCCACATACAACAATTTGCAGCAGACAATTCAATAAGATTCTTGCACCAAGTGAGAAAAATCCCTATAAAACAAAGTTAAATTATCAAATCAAGTTGAAAATATTGTGGCAAAGGAAAAATTGCTCGGTTTGAGAAATTCCTCCTTTTGTCACATTGCTTTCGATAGTCGTCTGCTGCAGAAAGCGTCCAATAGCTATATTTGGGAAACAGTCAAACAGTAGTAGATCCTTGATCGATAGAGGTGACTTTTCTGATAAGGCATGTCAATGGTCATATTTTATTTTAATAACTTTGAACCTTTTCTAACAAATAAACGCTTTCCTGCAAAAGCCAAAATATGTCTGCAAGTGGGAAAGGGTAAGATTGACCTTTCATATGCCAGAATTGTATATATCCCTTTTGTTGGTCTAGATTCAGATATGAGTCAAGCAGTACAAATAAATAACCCCAGATATGTGTCTTGACACAATTATGTTACTATTTACTTTCCCACAAACAACAAATCTGCAGCAGATGACTTAAGTTGAAAAAATGGAATATCTCAATAAATAATAATAAATTTTAATTATTGAAAAGAGTTTGAATAATTTCTCCTTTTTCCATGATGTTTTCAAAATAATGTCTGCTGCAAAGTAATCAGAAAGCATCTGTATGTGGGAAAGTGTAAATGGTTGCCAAGAAAGTGCTGACTAAATATATGTATGAAACAAGAGGGCCATGAAGCCCTGGATCGCTCACCTGAGATTGGCTTTTTAAGACTTAACTTTTTCAGCGCCAATGGCAATATCATCAAAACAAACTTTCTGACAAAATTTCAAGCTGTTCAAGTCAAAAATGCAATCAATCTCAATAGTGTTAACAAGATTTTTATACAATATGGCCTAGTGACCTAGTTTTTCAAAGTCGACTGCTGCAGATTTGCCGTATGTGGGAAAGGGTTAATTATTCTTAAAAATCCTGTGCTTGATTTATCACAACAAAGTTTTAAAGTAAAGTATGTTTGATTCTTAAAACAGAAATTGATTTTGCAAAGAGGCAGGGTATAAGTGCATGAAATATGAATGAATGAATGTATATTGTTTTATGGTGCATCGACAGCTAAGGTCATTTAGCGCGCAAGAAATATATTACCATAACATACATGTGATTTCATTAACTATCCCTTTCCAACATACAGCAAATATGCAGCTGACCACATTGAATTTTTTCATTCAAAATAATGGAAACTGTCTATAATGAAAGAGCAATAATTATTATTGAATGAAGTTGAACACATTGCAGCAAACGGAGATACTGCTCATTTGTGAGCAATTTCTACTTTTGCAACAATGTTTTCAAAAGTTGTCTGCTGTTGATCCTTTACAAAGCATCTGCATGTAGAAATTGGGTCAAACTTAAAAAAGTGCCATTAACCACAATCACCAAGACTTGTATTTTAGTTAAAAACTTATTAA
>JAUELF010260258.1:0-20619 GCA_031471495.1 Clinocardium nuttallii | reverse complement strand
CACACCAAGTATTAACTTCCATGGCCAAAGCATTCTACATTTATTAAGCAAAAACTATTTTTCAGTTCATTGTCACTATGACCTTTCAGCTCAAGGTCACTGTGACCTTGACTTTAGACGTACTGACCTGAAAATCAGTAGGGGTCTGCTCCTGGGCGTGGTAAACCTGCATACCAATTATTGAGTTCCTCGGTAAAAGCTTTCTTCAGTTATTGAGCAGAAACCATTTTTTACCTCACAAGGTCACCATGACCTTGACCTTTCACCTACTGACATCAAAATCAATAGGGAAAAGAAAGCCAGGGAACACATGAGTTGATGAACTGACATTAATTGTGATCGCATAAAAATGGTGTTGACCCAAATCACAGAACTACAATATTTATCTCTGCCAGGTTGAAAGGCAAATTTACTGTATGTGATAACATACAGATACATTAAAGAATTTTGTGTCAAACTCAAATTCCTTGGTTTTTCTCTAATGATCACATTCTTTTGTGCTCATCATATTTGCCTGTCAAAATGGCCAACAAGGGAGATAATAATAAAATTCTAGGTACTTTTAGTTGGGCTATTTGACTTAATGCCTTCTTCAGCCCAAAGACCTAATAACCATGTTTAGTAGGTCTTTGTTAAGCCCAAGAAGAAAAGAGCCTAGAATATGTATCTCAAAGCTGTTTCAGTGTTTTCAACTTTTTAAGGCTATTTCCCGTCTTAAAGTTTCTTAAAGTTTCAAATCTGTTCTATATCATGTGTCTGAACAATCTCATAGTTCATTAATTTCATAGATGTGTTTGTAACTGTGTTGAGATTTTTACCTTTTCCATGAAGAGTTAACCCTTTCCCACATGCAAACAATCTGCAGCAGACAACTTTGAAAGCATTTAGTCAAAAATAATTAGTCTTAATAATTGACTAAATGCCTTAAAAGTGGTCTGCTGCAGAAGTGTAAGAAAGTGTATGTATGTGGTAAAATGAGAATGGGGTGATGCCATACAAAAACCGACATTTGGACTTTATGTACAGTTAAAAGTCAATGCAGCGTTGTCAGTTTTCCTCAGGCATCCTGGAACAGTTATTATGACTAAAACATAACTAAATAGGTATGGTATTTGAACCTCTGAACGTTTGAAACGTTTAACAGATGTAATGTGGTTTCTTTTCTACCTTTACAGAACCTCTGAAACGTTGAACAAATGAGTTGTTGTTTGTTTTTTATCTTTACAGAACCTCTGGGGAATCATCCATGGTCAATGAGGTAAATTACGAACCAGGCATCCGAGGTTCGCTCCCCACTGACAGCATGGTGGAGTGCTCTTTTGCAGATTTCCTTGGCTAGGAATTGTCATTATCATAAGTGAACTGTTGCTGTGATACAACTGAAAACATGTTAACCATTTCCTACATGGAGACGCATTTTGACGCATATGCAGCAGACTGCCTTTTGAAAACATAGTGACAAGACAAAAGAAGAAATTGCTCAAAACAAGCAGTTTCTCATTTTGCCACAATATCATACACAAAATTGTATGCTGCAGAACTATTGTATGAGGGAAAGGGTTTAATAAACCTAACAAAACCATCATAGCCTAAGAAAAGATTGGTTGATTCTTGCATGACATGTTCCAATTATATTTCTGATCAATGAACGACCTGTCCCATTTCTTAAACTGATTGTATGAGATCAGCAATCTGATTAGAACTGGTAGCTGAATCTTTAAAACCCTTACCCACATACTACAAATCTGCAGCAGACGACTTTGAAAACATCTAGACAAAAAAGGTAAATCTCAATAAATGAAGGTATATTAATCGAAGAAAACATTGTGTCAAAAGGAGAAATTGCTCACTGAACAAATTCTTCTTTATGCACAATGTTTTCAAAAGTAGTCTTCTGCAGATAAATTGCTAACCATGAGCAATTTCACCTTTGGCTACAAATCTTTTCAAAATCATCAGCTGCTATCGAGTCGAACTGTATCTGCGTGGGAAAAGCGGGGTTAAATACAGTAGGATTATAATTATCTAATCTAAAAGTACCTGGTAATAGCTGTAACAAATATGATATAACAATACAATGTCCAAACATTGGTGTCGAGGTTAACCCTACCTCACATTTTTGACACTTTCTAAAGTCTCTGCTACAGACGACCTTTGATAACATTGTAGCAAAAGAAGAAATTGCTCATAATGAGTAATTTATCCTTTTGCAAAAATGTTTTCCACTCTATTGAATAATTTCACTTAAATGACTTAAGACGTAAGTGACTTTTCATACTTTGGTCAAATTAATTTCAAAGTTGTCTGCAGATATGTCGTATTTGGGTAAGAGTTAAGATAACTTATTAAAAGGGACACATGTACATGATCAATTAGACCACCTTGCTGTCTTTTCTTAAGCTGAAATCATCCCTTTCCCACTTGCAGGCAAAAATAATGTGGCAAAAGGAGAAATTGCATGTCAGAAAGCGTCTTTATGAGGGAAGGGTTAATTGTGATTTTCAAAGGTCTTCTGCGGTTTTGTTGTTTGTGGGCATGATTTAAAGGTTTGGCAAATGAAAGAATCATTCAGAGATAGAGAGAAAAGCAACAAAATACAATCAGGGGGAAAGAAGGTTTCACACTGCAGTGGGGATGAAAGTTTGTTCCATCATGGACAGGGTTAATCATTTATGATGACATTATTTCTGAACTTTCACCCCAAGATGAACGATTTAATCTGACCAAGATCAAGGTCTAAAATCGACAGATAGTTTTGCCCGAGAAAAATAATGACTTTGCTAGTTTGATTGGCATTTCATGCACTTTCAACAGTATTTCAGCTATAACCCAATGAAGAAATTGTTCACAATATGCAAATAATAATTTAGCCACAATGATTTCAAACTTATTCAATAAATTGTTTTTATATTCCCATTTTCCCCCTCAATGTCTTAAAAGTCGTCTGCTGAAGATGTGTTATATGTGGGAAAGGGTTGAAATGAAATCAAGGACATTTCAATGACCAAAATTATGGCAATGTGGACCGATTCATTGATTTTGACTGACTGGTTTACAATCCAAGAAGCCGACACATTGAAATCTATCATTTAACCCTTACCCTCATACGACAGTTCTGCAGCAGATGAGTTTGAATATATTTTGTCAAAAAATAGAAAATCTCTGTAATTGAATGGATAACCTATGACTAAAAGTGGAAAACATTGTGTCGAAAGGAGAAATTGCTCATATCGAGCAATTTCTTCTTTTGTCACTATGTTTTCAAAAAGCCGTCTGCTGCAGTGTCGTCAGAAAGTGTCTGTATGAGGTCCTGCTTATACAACTTGACACAATATTTACAAACAATGAATACTAAGATCCATTTGCACTAAATACACATACTTAGAGGTCATCTTTGTGCATCTTGCCATTTTCAAAGAAAACAAGAGCATCAACAGTCACACAAATAAGCCCATACTGTTTTACCAAGCAGTGATAATTGGTTGTATGTCAGGCAAATTTAGAGCCGACACTGTTATACAGTTTTGGCCATTTCAAGGGACATAAGTGTGGAGTGAATAAAATAATGTGGTTAATAGTTATCAAACCGGACCAAGATATTCTGCCCATCAACACAATCATATTGTCTAAATTTGGTGATGATCAAATAAAATGACTCATGCGATATGGTTGATTATAGGACTTGTCAGAGATATTATGCCCATACACATTCTGACCGAATTTGATGGAGATTGGACAAAGGTTTCTAAAGTTATTGAGAGGACAAGACCGATTTTAGGCAATTTCTTTAATTAATGGGACGATTTCTCTAGGATGACTTGAGCAATATCATATGGCTGGTTATAAAACGTGTCCGAGATATTATGCCTATACACATTCCGACAGAATTTAATGACGATTGGATAGTTATTGATCTGACAATACCTATTTGAGGCAATTTAAGGGCAATAACTCTCAGATCTTAGCCCTTAATTAATTTTCCACTATATTTACATTTCTTATACCATTCCCACATACAAATGCCTCTTGAAATCACTGACAAAGCGAGAATTTCTCAAAATATGTTTTCAACTGTATTTTATAGTTACTCATTTATTGAGATCTTTTGAAAGTCGTCTACTGCAAAAAGAATTATATGTGGTAAAGGGTTAAAGAGATCTTTCTTATTGCTTAGATCTTTTCAAAGTCTGCTGCATGTTGGTAAGGGTTAAACTGCACAATTCGGATGTCTTTACTAACTTAGAAGGTCCACTTTCCTACAACAAAACCAATGTGTGGTCCTTACTCAAGTCCAACAACAGCTGCTGTTGCATCAAATGTAGAAAGGATCTAAGAGCCAGTCCATGAGAAAAGTTTTTTTTTTCTTTCAATAATATATTTTTTATTTGCACTAAATAATTACATAGCTTTTTCATGTACGATTTACAAACAGTTGGCAGTACTGAACAGTGTACAGCCCATGAGAAAAGTTGGCAGTACTGAACAGTGAACAGCCCATGAGAAAAGTTGGCAGTACTGAACAGTGTAGCAAGACTAAACTAGGTTCAGCATTCTGGTATTTCCCCACTTCTATTTCTCTTATGAACCAACCTAACCCTATGTCATGTGTACTCGTGATTATTTTGCATACCCATAATATAGGGTTACTGTCAAATGAGGATTTAGGAATATGAAATACTCACCTTGTCTAGAGCTCTGGTGAAGACTCGGGATCAAAATCTACACATGTTGACAGTATCTGTTAAGAAGTCATATGTGAACAGTGAAGATCATGAACATTAATCTAGATCTATACTATTCTCAAAAGCCAACTTGTACCTTTTCTCATGCTGGCTCATAATACCTTGTTTGGGACCAACAAATAAATACAACTCAACTTTGTAAGAAATGTTTAATTATGTTAATTGAACACTGCATATAAATAATCTGCATGTCGAGACATGATAAGTGGGCGGGGGTGAAAAGAAAATGTTACAAAAAGCACACAAATGGTTGATGAAAGCTCAATCCATATATATATAGCAGAAGGCTACCCCTCTCTCTCTCTCCATCAAGGGCTGCAGGTAATACCCTTGATTCTATAAGCCCTTTCCCTAGTGCAGATACTTTTAGAGTATTATTGAACAAAATAGAAATTGATCATAAGCTATTTCTCCTTTTGCAAATATGTTTTTAACTCTGTTCAATAATTTAAATTTATTCATAGAATTTCAAAATTATTCTCTTAATGTTTTCAAAGTCATCTGCTGAACTTTGTTTGTATGAGGGAGAGTGTTCACTTATAATAGTCTTCACATCATATGTATATAGTTATTTGAAAAGCTGTAAATTATAATAGCTCTTTATCTTTCTTCTATGCTCCATCTGATTCAGATACAATACCTTACTCTCAAAACCGTCACTACCACAGCATGTTTTAGTAACACGATTCATCAAAGGAGGCTTCAAAAAGCAACACATTTACTGACTACTTTCTTGTAATCTCAAATTTTGTTCAATAACAGAGTAAAGGCATATAATGCATCCTTTTTATAACAGAATACATGTTTGATGCTTCTTCTACAAGGCATTTCCTTTTGAGAAAAAGGCAAAATAACAGATTCTTCTTTTATTCACCATAGCGTTTCTCAAGTCTTTTTTAATAACTTCTTAAGCCATTAAAATATTGTGAGAAAATGATTTCATTTCAATATTTTTAACACTGTCAAATTCCCCTTTTCAAGTTTCAAAGCGGATGGCACTTTGTATCACAACAGATAAATAGAAAAAAAAGTATTTAATATCAAGGCAGTTAAATAAACATATTATCATGCACTAGTTGACCAATCAATCAAAATGTTGAAATTGACTACATCTGTTAGTGCAACTGCTTAAGATCTTAAAAATCAATGAATAAAGCATCTAATCTAAACATGTCTGTAAGAAGCTGTAGGTTTATCATCACATGGCTCTCCCTTGTAGATGCTGTGGCTTTTTGTTTACATACACATCTACATACAATTAACCTGCAAGAAAAATACAAATTGTTTTACACTATGTATATTATACAATCAGAAATTAACTCACCAAACTTCTAAAACAAGATGTGCAAAAACAAATTCCCCTAAGGCATCAGCATACTCCTATTTATTGCCAGTATTTAATTGTTTGTAAAAGTTTGTCACCATTAAATGTGAAGGTCACAACAGCTCAACCCTTTTCCACTTGCAGACGCGTTTCAATGCATATGAAGCAGACAGCTTTTGAAAACATTTTTGTAAAAGGAGAAATTGTTCATCATAAGCAATATATCTCCTTTGGCCAAATTGTTCAGTAATTATACTCCTTTAATCAAAAGTTTCCATCTTTTTGCTTTATATATGTTTTCAAAGTCATCAGCTACAGATTTTTTGTATGTGGGAAAGGTTGCACCTTTTGGTTTAATTGGAAAAGGTCATGAGGATTACACTCCACTAGACAAAAATCAATGTTTTGTGAATACATGTATCTGATAGTATACATGGCCAATATCAACTAACAATCCTTAATACGTCATTCTGATACTTAATTGTTAGAATATTCTAAATCAGAAAGTAATACATATTCTATGACTGTAACATAATACTGTGGAGTACAAAAACCTCCAGCAGAAATGAAATTATACCATGTACACTATTTTAATTGTATACATTACAAGGTGCATATAACTCTAAACAATTACCATGCTTGTTCACATCACCAATAGTTACTTATTAGCATCAAGTTTAAACAAACTGTCGCAACTCATTGGAATTATGACAGGTATGAAATAATACTTAATCATTCTATGCTGTGCACAGGAGGAGGCCGATATAAAGTGTTGGCCAAATTTAATTGTAATGTAGCGACAGTTGCCCTTCTTGTATGTGACAAACACCTCTAACAAACCATTGCTCATCAACCGATGAATAGGACATATTAGGGGTTATATTGCACAGAGGTCGACATAAATTACAGACAGACAAACGGACAAATGCCGAGATATTTTTTATGCTATGATGCCACAGAGCTCCAGATAAGGTGCATATTTTAAATATTTAAATCCTTAAGTGTGGCTTAAACCTTATGTTGTGGTACTCTTAAGTACCATCTCAGAGGGACGATTCTTTTGAATACCCAAACCATAGGGTTTGGTTCAGTATTAAGAGAGATGTTTTAGGGAAAGAATAGTTTACTCCCCTTTATCTGGAGTTCTGATATCATATCTGAAACCTTATAAAATCAACATCCCTACAATAAATACTCACAATATCATCAATCTTCATGATGCTCCTCACTGTTTCTGACGCAAGGTGAATAGCACTTTGTGATACAAGAAGTGGTTGAACTACATTCTCTTCTAAAATGTTGGTGATTGCTCCCTGCAAGAAATAAAGCCAATGATTCAGATAAAGATGAGATTTAATATCCATGCAGCCAAAAATAATGGACATTGCTAATCATGATTCATGCCTTTTTTCCGTTTTTATTTTATTTTCCAGTTTATTTGCAAGGTTGGATGGATACCTTAGTAACCTATATTTACTTAGCATTTAAAAATAGCGAATATCTAAATTTCCATCGCTTAAATGGTGTTTCTGCAACTTCATCAATTATCTGTTCCTTTTAGATATTTATAGTAAAATGTAGTTTTCTTCTAACAGTATCTAAAGTTTATTGAATTACACTAAAGGATAATAAAAAAGTCTTTAATAACAAAATAAATAGACCACCGATGAACAAAGCATTCACTCATAAAGGCTTCATGGCTAAAATTACTTATTTAATATTATGAAAAGAGTTCAGTACAAGTTTAATGACATATTGAACCGCCTTTCAGTTATATCACTACAACCACTTCACCTTATGTGTGTTTCCCGGCTTTCTCACATCTGTTCTCAATGGCTACCTTTCCAAAAAGACAATTAAGCCCACTGGTACATGTGACCAGGATCAGACTCCCTGAATTGATAACCATTGTTGCTGCTGCTTACTATTGAAGCTTAATTAATTATGTAAAAGAATAGATAGTAAGCAGTAAGTTACTCTAGCACAAACCTTTCTGACATTAATTCCAGCAGTTTTCTCCCCTTGTGCATGTCTGTTTCTTAGCTCTGTAACTGTAGCAATAGGATTAAGACCAGCATTTTCTGCCAAAGTAAATGGAATGACCTCCAGGGCATCAGCAAATGCTCTGAAACAGTACTGTTCCATACCAGTTAACAAGTTAGCATATTCCATAAGTTGAATAGAAAGCTCAATCTCAGGGGCACCACCTCCAGCTATCAAAGCTCTGCAAAAAAGAAAGAAATATTTAGAATTGCCATTTCTTACATGCGTTAGTTTTGTAATTTACAGTTAAATGCATCATTATGCAGCAAGTCCTCTTTTTTCATTTCAATATTGCTCAGATCCACCAGCACTTAAGATAAGGTGTGCATTTCATTTTCATGCTCTTTAAGCATTACTTGACTTATTAACATTATGTTGCTGGTACTTGAAAGAATCACATTATTGTAGCGATTCTTTGGAGAACTACAAAATAGGGTTTGGTTAGGACCAAAGAGACAAATTGTTGGGAAAAGAACTGGATTCAAATCCACCAACTTTATTTTGCACAATAAAGTAATACTTAAATTTATATTTCATAATTTTTCTTTCCCTGTTGAAAATGTTAACCCTTTCTAGTGCCCCTGCAGCAGACAGCTTTTTAAAAACATAGTGACAAATAAAGAAATTGCTCAAAATGAGCAATTTTTCCTTTTGCCACAATGTTTTCCACTTTTAGTCATTATCCATTCAATTATAGAGATTTTCTATTTTTTGACAAAATATGTTTAAAGTCATCTGCTGCAGAATTGTCGTATTATATGAGGGAAAGGATTAAGATATGTCACTTCTTATAAAATATTGTTAGCATTCAAAATTACTTTTAATGTCAATTTCTAAGTAAATTTGCACAAATATTGAACATTTCTATTAATTAATGAAAATACAGATCTACAAATCATCATGGCAATTTCTCATTTTACCACAACGTTTTCAAAGGAAGTTAAAGTATGTACCTTTTCTTGACCAAGCACCTGATGACACAAAGAGCATCATGTAAACTTCTGTCTGCCTCTTCTAACACAAGTTTGTTAGAACCTCGCAGTAAAACAGTTACAGTCCTACCTGGGTTAAGAATACCTGTGACCTGAAATTATACAGTATTAAAGTAAGTTTAAGATACACATTTTTGTAAAATATTTGACAGCATGGATGGCAACTTTGTTTTGAATTAGAAATTTAATGCACAAATCAAATTTCAATCTGAATAAGTGGAGAAAAAACCAAAAGGAAAAATTTATAGAAAAAAGTTATAAATTTTGTCCAAAAGGTGACATATCTATGAAAGGTAAATGACATGTGATAGAAAATTACTCAAATGTGAAAAATTTAAACAAAGGAATTTGTCAGTTGATTTGAGGTTAAGTGAACACAGGCGTCATTCTTTTTGTTTTCTGCTAAGTCAACTTGTAAGAGGAAGATCTTAAATCAGGCAATATCATACACAAAGCAAAGTAAGAAAACATTATATCAGAATCTCTTCAAGTGATTTCACTCAAAAACAACAAGAAAACCAATCTAGATTTTAAGACAAGTTTTTATCAAATGAAAATGCTTGTATCTTATCTAATATACCCATTACGTATTTCTTTATATGTCAAATGTGTAATATAACATGTCATGACCGAAACACTATTTTTGTATTCATTCGAGAATGTTTACAAAATAGCTCAGAACCTGTATCTAGTAAACACAAAAGTCACGATAGATGGACGATAAAAAGGAACCATTATCGGTCATAAAGATATTTTTTGTGTGTGATTAGTAGTTCATTTACAGTGCAAAACCAATTTTCTTTTTTTGTATCGTCATGATGTGATAAAAAGAATCTGACATTCATTGTCATTTCATAAAGTTTTTATTAAACTCATCCAAGAATGTTGTTATAAATAAAGCTCACTTAATAACAAATTTCTTGAATTTGTTTAATAATACTTTATATGAAATGACAACTTGTGTCAGATCCTATCTATATGTGTTGCTCCAAATATATGGTAACCTGTCATTGAATTGTTCAGCATCTAATTTTGTTTTAGAAAAAGTCTACAAACCACTTCAATATGAATGGACCAAGAATTCAGATATACATGAAGCTTACAAGCCATGAAGCTCTAGTTGAAGGGTTTGTCAAGATCAGCATACAGAATGATGATACTTACTTTAACTACTTTACTGGTACCGGTCTGTATTTCTTCTACTAGGTCAGCTGTGCCAAGAGTCTCTGGCAGAAAGTGATCTAAACTGGCAACTGGTTTACAGTTTAAAGTCTGGAAATAAATCAAAATGACTTGATAATAAGGGCTTTTGACAAATCAACTGAAATGCATGAACCTCATGGGCTTTACCTCAGACTTTTATTTCTCGAACTACTGTAAGATACCCACATTATATCTGTGAAATGCTTGGGAATTCTGATTGGAGATTGAACCCGGGCCACCCGGTTTCAAATCCCTAATGCTTACCATGGCGGATTCCTGGTGAAGATTGGATTAGGATTACCTAAGTTATAGATGTTTCTATTTTTTAACAAAATTTTAGTTATATATCACAGCATTTACTGGGTATATTACCAGCACATTAGTAGGTATGCTATCCCTGCAACCTTGAGCGAAAAGGAGGAAACCCTTTCTACAAATTTTAAGGTCTTTGGTAGGGCCTTTCTAAACTGCAAATTTGACAGTTGTTGTAAAAATAAAAAACAATAGAAAAACAAAACGATTCCCCAACAAAGTTGGGGGATAGTCCCTACAGGCAATGTTTGATTAATCATTATCCTATGTGAATCTAATGTGATACAAGTTATATTGCGGAAAGTATTGTTCAACAGTCTTGTCAATAAATGTAACTAGCTTACCTTGCATACAAATTCTATGTCCTCCCTTTCAACGTCTTTTACTACCATTATTTTCATTTTTGCTAGAAAATGTAGAGCCAAATCGCTAACGGCATCTCTGAAATAATATAGAAACATCATTAATGTTCCAAAACCCTTATCATCACAAATAACTCATGCTCTAGACAAGAAGGCGTGTTTAAAAGGTGCTTTGCTGAAACCAACCTGTGACCAGCATATAGATCCAGATCAGCCAGCCCAATGGCCTATCTGATCTGGCTCTATACTATTTGTCAATTACTCATGAACCTTTGTAAGGCATTATCTATTTGGATCATTTGCATGAATGTTAAGACAGGTCTTTTTTCTAGATGTGAAATAAAGGTTGGTTTTGACAGAGCATTGTCATCAAAATCATTTCACATTTTTGTAACAACATTGGATTTAGTTCAAATAAGGATTTAAATTTGCTCATTACATTGGTCGATTGATTGTTTGATGCTTTACCAGTCCATTTAACCAGACACCTCTGGCCATAACTATCAATTTTTGAAGTATTTGGTATGACTAAGTCTGAGATCAAACCCATACCTCCCGCGCCCGAGTTGAACGTTCTACTACTACACCACTGAGGCAGCTTCCTCAAATTGGGAATACTGCAGACCTAAAAATTCCTTTTCAACACTTAGTTTGAGCACCTGCATAATGTCTATGTAGCAAATATTTTCTCAGATATTTTCTAAGCAGGCCATAAATTAATTCCTGGTATTGTACATGTTTAGATATCAAACACTTCTGGATGTTTAAGGTCTTTCAGATGGTTCCAAATCTGGTACCTCCGCTTGAGGTACAAAAAGAAATTATTTAAAATAAGAAAGAGAAAAAGACATTTACCTTAAAATGGATTTTTGAATGAGAAGGACATTGCAGCCTGACTTTTTAATCTGTTTGACTATGTTAAGAATATACTGCCTCTCTTCACGCAAGACACGATCCATTTGAGTATAATCTGATACAATAATACTGTTATCCATCTGGAAAATACAAGAAAATAAGTATACATAAATGATTTTCACACGTAAGTCATAAAACTTGCAATATTAAATCAACCAGAAGTAAACAATGAAAAATATTAAAACACTGTTTCATGAAACTTTTTCGAAATTCAGTTATACAAAAACAATTATTAAATGCCATAGACACAGGTTATAACTAATATGTAATTGCAAGCTTGTTTTGGAAACAAATGTACTATCTTTATTGCAGTTGATGGTGGGTGGGGAATTGCTTTAAAAACAAGAATAATTTACCAGCCAAATTGGTTAAGTAATTTTTTTCCATTTTTGACTTGTTCGAATATGTCCAAATGTCTTCATAATTGTGGTAAAACACCTTTGGTCTTGTTTGATTTAAAAAAGTCTATGTACTAACTGACACTCTTTTTCAATGAGAGATGCATTCTATTAATCCAGAAAGGCGTAATTTGTTCATTTTCTGAAATTCCTGTTAAAAACGCAGTAAAATGATAACAAGACCTATAACAATATTAAATGTGTGTTGAAAAGCTTTTAAGAAAAATGGTTTTGGTAAGAATTTGGCCTGTTATTAAAAATTTAAAACACCTAAGTAGACTTGCTTATATATAGATTTCCCAAAGTTTTGATACAGGGCAGGGCCATTACAGACGTTTCATGAACTATCTCCTATAACCCTGATAATACCAGACTCTATAGCAGGTCTCAAGTGTATAGACATCACCTTGTACATTACACTCTTAGTTTCATTAAATTTTATCAAGCAGATACTGATAAATATCTAATTCCACTAAAATTGGATGGAAAGGCAGTCAACTATGCACAGATAGGACAATTATATACCTTCCTGAAATTGTAGGGGACTATATCACTCATTTCGAGGTTTGTTTATTCTACTCTTTTTAACATTTTCCCACTTACAAAAAATCTGCAGCAGATGACATTGAAAACATCTGGTGAAAAAAGGAACAACTCCTAATATAAAAATTCAGTTTTAGAATAGGCCACAATCTTTTCAAAAGTCGTCTACAGGTGGGAAAGGGTAAACAGCAGTACTCCACTCAACAATCTTCCCACCTAGATACTGGTCACTACCCAGCCACCTGGTTATCTTCCCACCTAGATACTGGTCACTACCCAGCCACCTGGTTATCTTCCCACCTAGATACTGGTCACTATCACATTTTTTCAGAGAATGTTTACCAATTTGAAATCAACCCAATGATACCTGGCAACCATGGTTCAAATAAAACCTGTCTACAAGAAGGACCTAATATGTTGTTTTAACCCTTTCGTACCAGCAGATGAATTTGGAAAATCTTATGGCAAAAGAAGAAATTTCTCATGGCGGGGTTATATAATTCTCTAAATTAATAAGACTAGAAACGGAATACTTACATCTGTTTTGGGTGGTGAAATACAGAACTGTATGAGACCAATTTTAGCTTTCTCTATTTTATTTGGACCGCCAGCTCCCCCACTTTTCTGGTCAAGCACCAAACCATGGATCATTTCACTGTCCTCTACTGTTCCACTGAAAGTATAATAATAACATTAATATTAACATTGTGCAGTGAAAAAAAACCTGAACAAAGGCACCGAGGATCGCCAATATTTATCTGGAAAAAAAAAAGTAGAAAAAGGGGCATTACTGAATAAAAATTAAAACCAGAGTTGTGTTATGCATTACATGTGTATTGTTCCTAGGAACTTGTGTACCCAAGTTTCATTTGTAAATGTTAAAATCTTTTTGAGTTATTAGGTAAGGTTAATGTTCTGTATTGATGCAGACGCAAATGGTATCACAATAGCCAGACTTTCTTAAAATAGATGAAAGTGACACAGCACAAAACACCTTGCAAACAATTTTTTAAAAGAACATAATAGATTCCTATTGGATGAGTAAATTGCAGATCTATTGATCTATATTTAGACAAGGCCCACATTCATTTTTAATTTACAAAAAAATAAGGTTAAGACTTTTTTTTAATTATTCTATTATGTTCAAACTTTCCATATCCTTTATCATCAATGTTTTTAAGTACCATAATTATTCCGAATATTTTAATTTTCACACAGCCTTATTCTTTCAATTGAGTAGTTAAAATGGTTTATATGAATAAACCATTTTAATTTCTTGATAAGAAAGCTTAAATCTGAGCAAAAATTTAAATATTCTAAATATGGTACTTAAAACTTCTCAGGTTTGTGCTCGACTTTAGAGTTTCATACTGTCAAATTATGAAATGTGGATCTTTGGCACACTGACTGGTGGTCCAATGTCTAAATATAGAAGGTTTTGTATGTGTAATATCCAAACAGGGTTACAATCCATATTGTGAGAAAAGCTTTCGGATTTTACGTATTAAGTCCGGTTGGTATTCAGTATTCATGTGGTAAACAAGTGTGAATTAAAGAATGTAAGTGTGAAGTAAGAACACACCTATATCACAAAGTAGTGTTCTTTTGAAACAGACTTGTCTTTTAAATGCAAGACTAAATCAGAGGCCTGTATTTAATAGGCATATCAAATTGTCAGCACATGTGAGCCATACAGAACCTATAACGTAATGATAATACGTACCCCAGTTTTTTGACAATTTTGATGTCATTCAGATCTACATTATCCGACACTGACGGATCAATTACTCTTAGAACAGCGTCAACAGCCATGGGTGAAAGGATACTAGAATACTGTGATACTACCTGAGCAATTAAAAAAGAAAGTCCAAAATAATTTGTGTTGACTTTAGCGAAGACCGCTTTGGTCTGAAACATGTATCTGAAATATTTTAAATTTCAATAGACAAAATTAAATGCAGATGATCGAATACATCATTAGAAACAGTTACACTGTACTAAAAGTTAAGTAGGACAAAACTTAACAGTACCTTTGTGAACACAGCGAATACTTCATGAAAAAATACAACAAATATTCATGCAGGTGCATAGGTAAGAGAGAATGTTTTTGTGTATCTGCAGTACCAAATCGTATATTGTTCTTTAAAAGTGTGTTCTTTCCCACCTGCAAACGCATTTTGACACAATAGCAGCAGACAACTTTTGAAAACATTGTGGCCAAAGGTGAAATTTTTCTCCTTTGGCCACAATGTTTTCAACTTTATTTAACAATTAAGCTATCTTTTATGGAGATTTTTTTTAGGTTTTTGTCATTATGTTTTCAAAGTAGACGACTTTTTGAGAACAGTTATACAAGAAAAATTGCTCAAAACAAGCAATTTCTCCTTTTGCCACAACGTTTTCATTATAAGGCCATCTGTCTGCTTTTCATGTTCTTGAACTCCTCCACGAGGTTGTTTGTTTTCCATTTTTTTTGACAAAACACATTCAAAATCGTCTGTTGCAGAATTGTCGTATGAGGGAAAGCGATTATTTAAAATGAAGCAGCAAAGGATTTCCCAAGCGTAGATATTGATCTTTAAATTTCACTAACAACATATCAGTATTTGCCTTGAAAGAAACAAACAATTTCAAAAGTTATTTTTCTCTCTCCAAAAACACCATAAATCCATCAGAGAACCCCAGAGCAAGATATTTACCTTTGAATTGAGCGAGGTAGCAGCACTTTTAAGTAGTGATTCTCTGTCATTCAGATCCAGTGGGGTTGTCATACCTTCTAGAATCTCCATGGACTTAACAGAGGCTTTCTGAAAGGCATCTGATATACTGGATGGGTGGATTCCTGAAGTAAATATAGATTGAGTTTCATTAAACAAAAATAATCATCCAATCTGCAAGACAACTATCAGAATATTGACTCACAGTCCAAAAGTATATAGTTTTACCCACAGATTTTCATGGTTTTAAATAAGAATTGTCTTTAATAAATGTTCAAATTTGAAAACATCATTTCTTAATGATTTAATAGTAGTTGAGAAAACCTTTTGCCAATGTAAAATAGAGCTAACTGGCTTTCAGGGTCGTCAAAATTAACTGATTTCTGTTCAAAACTATCGGTTATAATCACCCTTTGATCAGACACGAAGTTCTAAATTCATACAAGAGTTATCTAACTTGATTGTCTGACACCTCTGAAGACATAAATGAAGTTTCAAGTCTCTATCAGTAGTGGTTATATATCCATGCCAAACATTTAATCAGAAAGATTTCTATCTTAAAGTAAAACAAGAGCACCGCGTACGGCACAGACGCTGGACTTATGGCGACTTTAAAAAAAGCCGAGATGAACAAAAAACCTTAACCGGACGACCACGCCGCTGACGACGCCAGGGTCATGACAATAGCTCTCGTTTTTCCCAAAAGTCGAGCTAAAAAGGGGCCAGAATTTGCAATTTATGCTGGAAAGAGTAAGTTATCAAACTGATTGTTTATATAGGTGTGATGGTAAGGAAGGATTGTATATAGTTTCAATGCAATGCACAGGCCTCTTCATTCACTTCTGCACCTACTTGCCTAGTCGGACAAGTCCTTTGAAAATTTACTTGCCCGGACTCGAATACAACTCGCCCGAATATAAAACCTATAATAGATGACCTCTCACAATCTCCAAGCTTGTCAACAAAGTCTTATGTTATAGGACTAGCCTGAATATATGTCATTATATTATATAATTAGTGTGCTGCCTTGTTGATTTGCTGTCTTAAAATGAACAGCCAAATTAAAACCGCAGTAGAATTAACATGCCGATATTTAGGTTTATGTAAACGGTTTGACGTTAGAATGTACAAAATGAGTAGGTATTTGATCTTAGAAAAATTATTATTGTCAACCGCCATTATGAATTCAGGGGATTCTGTAAAATCCCCCATCAGAAAAGATGTATGACGTATTGTTAAGTTCAATTCTGACCAATCAAAACTTGTTGATGAATCAATTTAGAACGAGGCATTTATCATGTGACATGTGTATTTCAAACAAGTGTGATGCGTTAAAAATACATGACTAGGACTGATTTACAATGTTTTGGGTTGTCAGAAACACATAAGATTGAGGTCCAGAATCATTTAATCTGCGACTCTATATTATGGTCTCTGGACAAATCGTCATATCAGCCGAATTTGATAAATTGTAAATGGGTCGATTGGACTCAGAAAAAGGTGGAGAGCCATTCGTAATTGTGAATGGAGAAGTTAATCAGTACCACTTGTATAGGGCATTACATCTCATGTATAAATTTACAACTGGTGTGATTTAAAACAGTCCTGTCTCTTTTAAATGCAGCTTATGATTTGATCAATTGAATTTATCAACTAACCATCCTTCACAGCAATATCGGTGTTTTAATGTTGTTACACGCAAAACTTTAAGCAGAATTTTTTTGGGCCCTGGGTCGCTCACCTGAATGTTCACAAGATATTCCTTAAATTCGACCGAGTGACCTAGTTTTTGACCAAACATGACCAAGTTTCAAACATGGCTTAGATATCACTTAGACAAAAATTCTAACAAAGTTTCAACATGCTCAAGCCAAAAATGTGGCTTCCAAAGTGTTAACAAGATTTTTATTAAATTTGACTTGAAACTTGACTAAAACTTGTCCAAGATTTGATGGAGATGAATGTTCTGACAAACTTTCATGGTGATTGGATGCAATATGTAGTCTGTAGAATGTTAACACGGGTAAATGTTGACGACGCACGCCAGACAAAATGTGATCCCAATAGTTCACCTTGCACTTCGTGCATAGGTGAGCTAAAAAGAGGCTGCAATTCACATTATATGCTTGAAAGAGTTATCAAACTTGATATAGGTGTGATGGTTGGGAAGCGTTGTATAAAGTTTCAATGTAATGCATCCATTAAATACCAGGATATGGACTCTCATGTCGTTGCACGCAAAACTTTAACCAAAATTCTAAGTCAAAAAAGGACTATAACAAAGTAAATGTAGGATAGTTATCTTACTTGATAATATAAATAGGTGATTGGGAAGCATTGTATTAAGTTTCAATGCAATGCATCAAGTAAATATAGAGATATGGACTCTTAATGTAGTTGCACGCAAAACTTTTAACATAAATTTCCAATACCAAAAAGGGGCCTTATTGTGTCAAAATCCGATATATAGAGAAATGGACTTGGTCCTGCAAGTTCATCTGATAATGTTCAAAAAGTGTGTGAAGTTTCAAAGCAATAGCATCTGTGGTTTGTGACAAAAAGTCATGCATACTAAACGTTAACAAAAGTTGCAACGCAGAAGCACGAGTGACTGTAATAGCTCTCATATTCTTTGAATTGTCAAGCTAAAAATCTCTTTAAATGAAAGTATATTTATAGAATAGAGTTGAAAACAATAATTGCAAAAGTTGTCAGTTGCAGGTGCGTCAAAATGACATGAGCACTTATGATAAGGTACCCGTACAGCCACAGAGAATGAAATATTCATACTGCTGTTATCTTTTAGTAAACTATTAACTGTAGCACTTTCTAAACAGATTTTTTAAAATTAGACTTGTCCAGTTTTGCAAATTGTTTGGAGGAGTGCATAATGGATGCATTAACTGGCCTCAATATATACTGGTAGAACAGGCCTCACAAAATCAGTTGTAGCATAAGTTAGCTACTGGCGACTTTCTACAGTGTTTTCAGACACAGAAAAAGCTGGTACAGCATAGAAGTTATAGAACAGATTAATATGAATACACATTTAACCCCCCTTTCCATCATACAACAATTATGCAGCAGACGACTTTAAACGTGTTTTGTCAAAACAAAGAAAATTTCCATAATTGAAATGATAACCTATGACAAAAGTTAAGTGGAAAACATTGTGGCAAAAGGAAAAATTGCACGTTTTGTGCAATTTCTTCTTTTGTCACTATGTTTTCAAAAAGCCGTCTACTGCAGAGGGGTCAGAAAGTGTCTATATGAGGGAAAGGGTTAAGATTGGGATGCCAATAATCAAAACATACCTTTTGATAGTAATTTAGCACAAGCCTCTAACAGACTTCCAGCAATAACACATACAGAGGTTGTTCCATCTCCAGCTTCAACATCTTGGGCTTTAGATAGCTCTACCAACTATAGGAACAATAAAGAGGAAAACAGTCTGCTTTAGGCTTAACCCATTTTTCCTATTCACAGCAGACAACATTGAAAACATCTATGATCTAAGCAAAAATGTGAAATCTATCTTTAAAAGAAATGTTGATTATCGAAAAAAGTTGTTAAGTCTTCAAGGGAAAGCTATATTTAGGCTTTAGCAAATTCCATGTTGTGCTAACTATAATGCCTCAGTCAAGAACATAATCTAATTCATATCATGGCGTAGTAGGTTTTCACAGAGCATATATGACATTTCTAAAGAATAAAAACAACAATTAGGTAGAAAAAATCAGAATATGAACACCAAGCCACAATTTCTAAATAATGCAGACTGGCCCTTACACAATATTTATTTTTAGAACTTACGAGGTTACATGATGTATGTTCAATTTTCTTTTTCATAAAAGTCAACATTTAACAATAGAATTTAACATTCTACTTCCGGTGTCTCAATTTATTACAACTGTTCTTTTCTCTCATTCCTTACCATTTTGGCAGCTGGATGAAGAACCTGCATCTGCTTCAGAATGGTTGCGCCATCGTTTGTGATTGTGACATCTCCATTTGAGGCTTGAATCTACAAGGTTCAAATTTTCTTTTAGAAAATTACAGAACAAAAAGGAAAGCATTCATTGCATGAAATTTAAAGAGTGCTAGGGATTGACCCCATTTTAGTTTGGCTTTGAAAAAATAGATTAAAAGTGTTTAACAAAATGTATACCCTTTCCCTCATATATGACAACTCTGCAGCAGAAGACTTTGAACATATTTTGTCAAAAAGTGGAAAATCTCTATAATTGAATGGATAACCTATGACTTAAATAGAAAAACATTGTGGCAAAAGGAGAAATTGCGGTTTTCAAAAAGCTGCCTGCTGCAGAGGCATCTATATTAGGAAAAGGGTTAACCAACAATATGGTATGTTGGATAATATTGATAAACTTATTTACTATAATAAAAGAAATTTCCATCTTTATCCCAATGTGTGGGATAGTATTTTTTAAACATTTCTGCTTGCAGGCACATACATAAATAACGCTACTCTTAATAGCATAATGCTTACACCGCGATTTTTTTAACCTAAATTGTGAATGGGTCCGGTACCAGGGAAATTTTGAAAAATTGGGTTGTGGTTTCACAAGCTGTTGTCTGTTTTAAGGCCTGCATTACTATTACAATCGGATTAGTCTCGATCACTGAATCGTCAGTTTGAATAGCAGGGGATTCAGATGTAGGCAATACGGACCCTATATAGAGGATCTTTGGGTTCAGTTAAAACTGTTTCCATGTTTGGCCCTGGTGAAGGTTCTGCATTACCAAATAAAACATTGATCGTTTTATAGCCTTTTTCAGGCGCTGATGGTATTTTTTTGATAATATTTACTATTTCTCGACATTGTCAAATCGCTTTATCGTAATCATCTAGGTGCTTTAGTTATAAATGCATGCGTCTTCAATAAGTAATTTTGTTCTCATTTATCCGCCGGCGCGGTTAACATTATCATCATGTTAACATCATAGACAGCTATTGCAACGATTAAATAAATCATATTTAACATTAAATTGAGTCTAAAAAATATGCAGCTAACCATTTAAATACATGAAAATCCAATTCACATCA